>OY757010.1:33767308-33840176 GCA_963580285.1 Lucinisca nassula
TAATTATTAATAAAATTCGGTTCGTTCGTTTTTGTCGCACCTGCTTATAGCAGGGTGCGACATAGGCGTCCGATTTTCCGTCCGTGCGTCCGTGCGTCCATCCGTCCGTGCGTGCGTGCGTCCATCCGTCCGTCTGTTAACATTTACGTCGAAGTTCGACATTTATCTCAAAGTTTTTATTTTACAAACCTCAGCTACCATCAAACCTTACAAGAAACATCTCATAGACCTTCTCACTTTGTAAGCACCTTGACCTGGTGATTTTGACCTATATTTTGCGCTCCATTGACTTTGAACATTGCGTCGAAGTTCGACATTTACGTCGAAGTTCGACATTTACGACAAAGTTTTTATTCACAGACCTCTGCTACCATCAAACCGTACATGAAACATCTCATAGACCTTCTCACTTTGTAAGCACCTTGACCTGGTGACTTTGACCTATATTTTGCACTCCAGTGACTTTTACCATTACGTCGAAGTTCGACATTTACGTCAAAGTTCGACATTTACGTCAAAGTTTTTATTTACAAACCTCATCTACCATCAAACCTTACATGAAACATCTCATAGACCTTCTCACTTTGTAAGCACCTTGACCTGGTGAATTTGACTTATATTTTGCGCTCCAGTGACTTTTACCATGACGTCGAAGTTCGACATTTACGTCGAAGTTTGTATTGTAATCAACTATAAGACTAAACAACCATCAAACCTTTCATGAAACACCACCCTGAGCTCCTGACTAGGCAAGCACCTTGACCCGGTGACCTTGACCTATATTTTACGCTTCAGTGAGTTTGACACAAATTACGTCAATGTTCCAGATCTTCTCAAATAAAAGGCCTACACCAAGAAAATCTTGAATAGTGTTTCTCCTAGATGAATTGACTCTGCAGGTACCTTGACATGGTGACCTTGACCTATATTTTACGCTCCACTGACTTTGTAATATTTTACGTCGATGTTCCAGATCTCCTCAAATAAAAGGCCCACAGCCATCTAATCTTGCATAGTGCTTCTCCTAGATGTACTGACTCTGCAGGTACCTTGACCCGGTGACTTTGACCTATATTTTACCCTCCAGCGACTTTGCAAATTTTTATGTCGAAGTTCCAGATCTCTGCAAATAAAAGGCCTACAACCATCAAAGCTTGCATAATGCTGCTCCTGGATGTACTGATTCTGCAGGTACCTTGACCTGGTGACCTTGACCTATATTTTACGCTCCATTGACTTTGACACAATTTGTGTCAATGTTCCAGATCTTCTCAAATAAAAGGCCTGCAGCCACCAAATCTTGCATAGTGGTTCTCCTAGATGTACTAACTATGCAGGTACCTTGACTTGGTGACCTTGACCTATTTTTTGCACTCCATTGACTTTAACACATTATAGGTCGACATTCCAAATCTTCTTAACTATAAGGCCTGCAACCACCAAACCTTGCATAGTGCTTCTCCTACAATTACTTACTCTGTTGGTACCTTGACCTGGTGACCTTAACCTATATTATGCACTCCAGCGACTTTTACGTCAATGTTCAATATGTCCTAAAATAAATGGCCTACAGCCACCAAACTTTGCATAGTACTTCTCCTCATTGTACTGATTTGGCACGTACCTTGACCTGGTGACCATGGCCTATATTTTGGTCCAGTGACTTTGACACATTTTACATCAACTATCAACTGCTATGAAATTTACTTAATTAATAACAACATTCTGATTGTGGCTTCTATGACTTTTGCCCCTAGCAGGTGCGACGCCGCCTTCTGCGGAATTCTTGTTGTTTACATACTGGAACGGAGTAAATACAAACCAACATTTTTAAAGGAGGGATGACCATATAAAATCAGCAACAATTTCTTTGAGCTTGCAGATATATTTATAAAACATGCGTCATTTTAGTCCCTTATACCAATCATTTTCTCAGATTGAAATAAAACATGGGATAAATATCCAATGGCAGCAAGTCTGGTAGTTAGAACGCAACTAAAAGCTCGGTCCAAAAGTGATAAAACCCGGTACCTCCCAGTATTAAGTGCAATGCTACCTGTACAGAATCTCTTGTTGGAAATAGCAGGTGCTTTATTGGAAAACAATTTTTAAACAAATATAACTTTTTTTTTATTTTTCAATTTGACAAACATGCTAATTATATCAAATAAGTGCAACGTTTGTTTAATTAGCTGTCGTAATTTTTATTTTCAAATTAACAACCCTTAATCGTTACAGGAAGCATACAAAACTGTGGAAAAACAATCGGCCCCCGCCCATCGGGTCTTGAAGAAATAGATGGGCTGCATGATGCTTCCATGCAGAGCTGAAACCGACCCGCACACAAGTACTGGTTAACTGCTTAGAGGATCTAAGCCTGCCCAGACAGAGCGGTGTGAGTGTTGGGCCGTTCATGTTTATAAACCCTATTAGTTTCATAGGGCGGCAGGGCTTGAGATGTCATTTCATCTCAGTGTCGGGTAAAACTCCAACAAAATTGGAAGCAACGTCTCCAAAATGACCTTTACAGTGTTGACGGGTACGTTAAACCTCAAATCAAACAAAGAAAACTCTGGAAAAATAACGACAGTACCCTATTTTAAAAGCTATAATCTGTACTTTCTGTTAAGATTGCAAAAAAAAAGTGTCTGTATCAGACGTAATGTGTTTACAATTCTGTGCATTGTGATAGCAATTATACTTGTCCTTATATGCACTGTACAATTTCATATGGGCCCCGTCAAGCGATTTTGGTACTTATCGCCTATGCGAGCAGCGAAGGTTCAGGCGAGCCTGCGCATCCGCGCAGTCTCGCCAGAACCTTCGCTGCTCGATCATACAAGCAGTAAATCAAGAGGAACCGTCAGACAGAAAGTCATATCCCTGGCCTCTCTGAATGGCTTGGCATGCGCAGTTAAAATTTGTCATGACTCGAAGGCACAAATTCGCTTGGCGGGGCTCATATCATCTTGACTGACGTGAAAACTCTCTCATCCCCCAAGGGAATTCTTCCCATAGATCCAGGTAAGAAGTATTAATTTCATATTTCACCTTGAAGAAGTATGTTTAACGACCTTCTCAACTTCAGTTTACCTACGCCACTCGCCTTGGAGAGTCTTATACGTAAGAGGTCAGGCAACTTGACCAGAAATTTAACACTGCCCTTCCTTTAACAGCAGACGTTCTAGCTAGTGTTTAAACAACATTAGATAATATTTAATGATCATTCGCCACGGAAGCATGTTGATAGTCGAGTCTACGGGGCATCCGACTGAGATGTCGAGGGCAATTCTTGAAAATGTGCATCATCATGTGAACAAGTCAGTGAAATGAACACCCCCTAAACCCCATTTTTGGACGGGTTTTTTAAAAAAAATCCATCCTTTAAAATAGCGATGTCCGGGCGGGCGGGCGTCCTGCGGGCGGGCGGGCGGGCGTCGTCCCAGGTTTACCTTTTGGTTAACCTTTTTTTCAAAGTGATATTTTTCATCTATTCTGTAGCAGATTGTTTTAATATCAGGACTGATGCATAAGTGGAGGTACCGCTTTCATGGATTATCCATAAATGGCGCAAAAGACTAAAATTTTGGCGGAAATTGTCATTTTTCAAACTTGTGTTTTTCAGGTTTACCTTTTGGTTAACCTTTTTTCAAATGCCAGTGTAGTGGATAGAGTGCTGGACTACGAATCCTATTGTTGACTATGAATCTGAGGGGCGTGAGTTCAAACCCCCGTGGAGACATTGTTTTTTTGTCCTTTTTTTTTTTGCTTTCTTTTTTCATTCTTTTTGGACGGGTTTTTCAAGGAAAATTCCGTCCTTTAGAATAGCGATGTCCGTGCGGGCTGCCCGGTTTGCCTTTTGGTTAACCTTTTTTTCAAAAACCCGTCCATAATGCCTTTTGGCGTTTTTCTTGTATATAGAGAAAACGGGGTAAACGGGGGTATACGTTATTTATTTTATTTATACAGCAAACATAGGATTCATGCCTGGGTCGGCAGCATTCTTTCGTGGAGATTAATCATGATTTTTTTCTACCGGTCATTCTCTCCCTTCCGATTCAAGGAGGGCAGTTGTCAGTTTCTGGCGAAAGATTGACACTGTACTGGTTAACCACGTACGTATAAGCTTGCCCAGGAAAAGTGTTGATAGGTAAATGGACCGGCTCGCAAATGTCCTAAAATAGTGTTGACTTGGCCGTTAAACCACAATGCAAACAAACAAAACTGCAAACATAGGTTGTGAGTACTCGTTAGATCCGTCTCAATGGGGCGGTTCTAACGAGCACTCACAACCTATGTTTGAAGTATAAACAAGATGTTTCCATGTTACTGTATATTTCAGGTATAATTTTCGTAGTTGACAGCGCTGACATGGAGCGGATAATAGAAGTCAGAGAGGAGCTAACAAATGTTCTGGACTCTGAAGTTTTGAAAGGCACTCCGGTTCTTATCATCGCCAATAAACAAGACGACCCAGGTAATTGCGTATGTTCACTAACAAATCAGTTAATTACTGTTAACGTAAATGTGGTTGATTTTGTTTAATAGCCAAACAAGCATATGAAGTCTGAACAACGTTGCATCAACGATGATTCGACGTTACCTGCACGTTGTATGCCTGTGTGGAGTACATCACGATAACAGGCCTATACAAATATATTGGAAAAATTTGCTACAAAAAAAAAAATGAAAATTGTTTTGATAAAAATTCTGAAATTTTCCATATTTTTTGCTCCAAACATTGATTATGGGAACTCGTTAGAACCGCCTCGGTGAGGCGGTTCTAACGAGTACCCACAATCTATTTTAGTACAGAAATAAGGATAATATTGTAAACCCCATGTGAACCTCTGTTGCACTACATAAAAGTGGGGTTAAAGGGGTTCAAAATTATAAAGACGTGTTTTCGTGATGGTTCTCAAAAATCAAGAGCGTATTTTGGTCCCACTTTACAAACAGAACAGTCTCTGCAATGAGCAACCAATTTTAGTTTACTGCGCTATAAGCCGATGCATGACAAACCTACAAACATAGGTCGTGGGTGCCCGTTAGAACTGCCTGATTGAGGCGGTTCTAACGAGTATACACAGCCTATGTCTTGGAGCATAAATAAGAGAAATAATGTATGCCCCCGTAAACCCAAGTTTTCTTAATATAAAGTGGGTTTAGGGTGTTCATTTCATGGGCTTACTTACGTGATGTTGAGAAGCTTTTGTTCAATAACCTACAGATGAGCAGACTGATCTGGGTCTTTGCTGGGCGCTCGTATCCGCAGGCATACTTTAGCTTGACAGTGACATACAATGGCTTGAGGTTATAACCCCCCCCCCTCCACCCGGCAAACAAAATTTTTCTCTATATAAAAAAAAAACTCCGTGGTGTAGTGCTTATGCTACTCGCCTTGTACACCAGGGGTCGCCGGATCGATCCCGGGCTTCCCAAGACTTTCGGATGAGTCTTTAAACCAAGGTACCTTAGCTGTTGGTGAGACGTAAAACTCAAACACTCACTCACTCACTTCTCTATATAAATCAGGGTTAAGGGCTTTCGTTTTACGGACTTGTTCATGTGTTATTTTGTTACTTATGTTCCAAACACAAATTGTACAGGCTAATGGAACTGCCTCGTTGAGGCAACCTCGCAAACCCAGAGTCTATTCATAGAGATCATGGCAACAGGCGCTTCCAGAATCTAGTTTTATTTGTTTGATTTGAGGTTTAACGTCCCCGCCAACACTTTAAAGGTCATTTTGGAGACGTTGCTTCCAATTTTGTGGGACTTTTACCCGACATTGAGATGAAATGACATCTCAAGCCCTGTCGCCGAATGAAACCAATAGAGTTTATAATCATGGACGGTACGACACTCACACCACTTTGCCTGGGCAGGCTTAGATCCTCTAAGCGGTTTACTAGTACTCGTGTATGGATCGGATTCAGCTCTGCGTGGAAGCATCATGCAGCCCATATATTTCTTCAAGCATCGATGGGCGGGGCCGTCCAGGTTCTAGTATTCATAATGTCACCTGTTTGTTGTGTTTTCCGTATGCCATTACGAAAATTCGCCAATACAAATACATAGTTAACTTTACCGCAGAAAAAAACGAAATTTTGAAACATTTTGAATATTTGGAAAAGTTTGATATTTTTTTCTTATTTCTGCTCAAAATGTAGATTGTGGGTACTCGTGCGGTTCTAAGGAGTACCCACAATCTATATGTTAGAGCATAAATATGAAAAATAAGGTTTAATCGTGTAAATCCCAGCTTGACTGTATTCCAGGGGGTCAAAATTATATAGGCGTGTTTTCGTGATGACCTGTTAGTTGCGTTTTCCGTAAGTTATGGTCTAGCAAGCAGAGTACATCAATGTTTGGCGTATGAGTTTCTTCATCGACAGAAAAGGCCTGAAAATTCTTTTTTTATTGTTGAAAATCGGTGCTTAGGATTTTCCACCCGCCCATATTTTGTGCAATATTGAACAGCATAGGGGCTTGAAGAAATATATGGTCTGCATGATGCTTCCACGCAGATCTGACTCCGGCCCGCACACTAGTACTGGTAAACCGCTTAAAGGATCTAAGCCTGTCCTGGAAACGCGGTGCGAGGCGGACCGTCCATGCTAATAAACCCTATTGGTTTCATTGGGCGACAGGGCTTGAGATGTCATTTCATCTCAATGTCGGGTAAAAGTCCCACAAAATTGGAAGCAACGTCTCAAAAATGACCTTTACAGTGTTGACGGGGACGTTAAACCTCAAATCAAAAAAAAAATGAACAGCACAAACTATCATATACAGAAAGTATTGGCTTTCAGAAAAACTTCCTGCTCGGGTACAGAGTTTTGTTCGGTTTGGGTTTTATGGCTCTTACAAGATTATTTCACTTATTTCGAGTCGATCGTTAATCAGAGGTGGCCGAAAACCGGAGTACCCGAAGAAAAAAACCTGACCTTCCGTTGAAGAACTTGGCGTCTCACATGTGGCCCGAGCGAGGAGCGAACAACAGCGGTGAGAGACCTAATGATTAAATGTCAGCGCTCTTACCTATAAGCCACGGAGGCCTGTTGCTTTGTTTATTTTGGGAGATTGATTAATGGCCCTTTCAACACTATTTCAAGACGGTCAGTTTACATTTCCACATTTTTCCTGGGCAGGAGTTTACGTGAGCTGTTTACCAGTCCAGTGCACATTCTTTCGGCAGAAACTGACAACTGCCCCTCTTGAATCAGCGAAAAGGACAACATGACCGTATAGAAAAGATTTCATGATCAATCTCAACGAAAGAAAGTTGCCGACCCGGCAGGTATTTTGCCTGCCACCTGATCACCACTCAGATTCGCCTATGTACAGTTTTTCTGTTCCTTTAGTGGATCTAAGCCTGTCCAGGAACCGCGGTGCGTGGCGATCGTATAGAAAAGATTTCATGATCAATCTCAACGAAAGAAAGTTGCCGACCCGGCAGGTATTGAGCCTGCCACCTGATCACCACTCAGATCCGCCTATGTACAGTTTTTCTGTTCCTTTAGTGGATCTTAGCCTGTCCAGGAACCGCGGTGCGTGGCGGACCGTCCATGCTAATTAACCCTATTGATTTCATTGGGCGACAGGGCTTGAGATGTCATTTCATCTCAATGTCGGGTAAAAGTCCCACAAAATTGAAAGCAACGTCTCCAAAATGACCTTTACAGTGTTTTGACGGGGACGTTAAACCTCAAATCAAACAAATTTTCTTCCTTTCTGAAGCTCTTTTGAAAGAAACACGTGCATTCTTGCATGTTTTCTACATTTAATTATCAATCAGTACCTTGCTGAAAATAAGTTTAATTGAGCCAGCGCACGACAAAACCTACAATATGACAAGTGCGCCCATCGAAGACTCAGATCAGCCTGCGCAGCTACATAGTCTAACCAGAGACTTCTCTTGTTGCATGAAGGAGCATTGGGCCCTTATCTACCCTAATAGCGCACAACGAAGACTGATCAGACTGCTCAAATGCACAGGCTGATCTGAGTCTTCGTTGGGCGCACATGTCTTATTGTAGATTTTGACATGCGCTGGCTCAATTGTAATCAGGCAGAACTATTTTTAATATGACAACTGCAGTCCTTTCCGGGCTTTCATCATTTTCATCAAATTGACAAGCATTACGAAAACACGCCTATACAAATTCATTGTAAATTTTATCGCCGAAAATCGAAAATTTTAAGATGAAAAATCGTTATATTTTTCTTATTTCTGCTCAAAATATAGATTGTGGGAACGCATTAGAACCGCCTCGATGAGGCGGTTCTAACGGGTACCCACAATCTATATTTTAGAGCAGAAATAGGAAAAATAAGGTTTATCCCTGTAAACCCCAGTATTACTGTATAAAAGTGGGGTTCAAGGGGGTAAAAATTATATAGGCGTGTTTTCGTGAGTTCCGTGAAATGAATACCCTCTAAATCCCAGCCTATATTGAGAAATCTGGGGTTTACAGGGGTATACATTATTGTGCTTACTTCCTCAATAACTTTTATTACTGTTTTTCAGAAGCACTTACAGCACGTGAAATCGCCGACTATCTTGACTTGACAAGTCTGACAGGAAGAAAATGGTGCATCCAGAATGCATCCGCTAAAAGAGGAGAAGGTGTCACGGAATCAATGGAGGAGCTTGCTAAAATGGTTGAAGAATGCAATACAAGGAGATCCTGGCTACGGGGATTCATAAATCCAATTCTAACCACAATATTTAATCAAAACTGAGCTAGTTTTTTACATGTACACGTGTGGAAGTGACTAGGTGCAATTATTTAACCCTTATCATTCCTTCCTTTGGAAACAGTGTAGATCCAGATCAGATGGCAAGAAGACATCTTATCAAGTTCTACACTGTTAGTGTTTGGCAATCAGTTTATGAATTTGTAGGTATAAATTACATCAAGTAATTTGATTGTTTGAAAGTCATAAATGGGTGTGGCTGACTGGATTATTCAGCTTGATATGTGTTATAACTGTTTTGTTTTCATTATCAACAGGCGTATATTGCCTTCAATTGATATTTTTAGAGACATTCTGTCAACAAAAGAACAATGGAAACTACAGTTTAAGTCAGCAGTACATAATTACTGGACAGACGAACTCCGAAATGAGGCATGTGAAAAATCAACACTGTGTTTTATGAACTTTGAAATGGCTAAAATTAGTCAATCGCATACAATCAATCAATCAATCAAATTTATTCACTTAAGCATATGCAGCTCATCGTGATACAACATATATACATACAAACAAATAAGTGAAGAATGGCATGAAAGTGAATTACTGGATGGGTCAACATAAATATCATATCATCATATACAACACAGAACAGAACGCTACACACAGGTGTCATATAAGCATGATAAGATAAAGTAATAAAGAAATAAATGGCATAAATTATCAAATTCCAGGTGGTAGCAAACGCGTAATCAACGTCTCATCAGCGTCGCCGCAAGACGTTGCATCACCGCGACGCCAACCAGACGTCTAATGTCCGACAGGTTTGCTACGATATGAGTTGTTATGATAGTTGTTGGAAAAATCTTTCCACTCAAGTTTTTCTCTTATTTCGAGTCAATAGTTATTTAATCCGAAACCGGAGTACCCGGAGAAAAATCATAATAATAATGATAATAATAATAACTAAAGGTGAACAGAGAATTACGACAACAAAATATAGTAGGAAAATTTGTTGCTGTAATGAGCCCGTTTCCGTATTACACCATCTTTCATTCATTTAATCATAGTGCGTAAAAACGTGTGAAAAAATAAGTAGGTCGCTTATAACGGACCGTAACAAAACATGCTCTGCACGCGCATACTGCACGAGCGTATACAGTTTGAAATGTGTACAGACATGTTATCATCAGTCTACAAAATAGGAATATAATATGTTTTCTCCAGAGTGGTAAGTTGTGTATAAATTATTGGTATATTCATGTAAATTATTACTTCCAGAGTTTCTCTCTCTCTCTCTCTCTCTCTCTCTCTCTCTCTCTCTCTCTCTCTCTCTCTCTCTGTGGGAGCCAATGAAGTAGTATAGCAAATCAAAATAGACATGAACATATGCTATCAAAAGGCAGTATGTAGAAGCAGATTTATTTATTTATTTATTTATTCTGTGATGGTACGGTGTTTAAGCTAAGCAACAACTTTCATTGAGTTTCGTTGCTTATTAAGGTGTTTTGTTTGTAGTTGAGTTTCACGGCCCAGTCAACACTATTAAGGTCATTTTTGAACCGGTCACTTTACCTGTCAACACTTTTCCTGGACAGGCTAATACGTAAGCGGCTAACCAGTACAGTGCACATTCTTTCGCCAGAAACTGACAACCGTCCGATTGGATCAGCGGAAGGGAGAGAAAAACCGTAGAAAAGAAGAAGAAAAAAAAAAAAAAAAGAAAATCAGAAAATCATGATCAATCTCCACGAACGTATGTTGTCGACCCCGACAAGTATCGAACCAGCGACCTCCTGATCGACAGTCAGACGCGCAACCGACTGAGCTACCGATGCCGGCTATTTAAGATGTCAGTAACAAAAATGGTATGTGTGTGTGTGTGTGTGTGTGTGTACTTGTTTACGTCCCATCAATATCTGGAGTGATACAGAAACTCGGTTCAATACGAATACTGTAACCAGTACATTCAATGATAGCATATTACTGTACTTCCCGCAAGATTTTTGGCCGGACGCCCGGTACCGGGTGTGCCTCTCAAGGAGGAAACCTCCAACAACAAGAGAGCAATGTCACATGACTTCCTGTGACACTTCAGAATTTTTCCTTGCGGCCATCTTGGTGGATGTGTTTCAGTTTTGTTCTCAAACAAATCTTTTTACATCGGCATTATGTCTTGCTGTCTTCTACCATTGGTCGTAAGGAAGTGCTCCCGCTGGATTTTACTGTGTTTTGTGCTACAGTTTTATTCATTATTTGGATTATTTTGGATTAATTTGGACTTAGTGAATTCCTTTCACGTGAGTTCTTTCCATTTTATTTTTCTTTGTTATGCCACATGTGCTTGGTTCTTGTGGTATCAAATGGCAGTGGATATCCACTCTTATTGTCTTGCTTGCTCTAGTGCAGTTTGACAACAATGTGTTATTTGTGTAAATTTGTCTCTTGATACTTGGTATTCTGCTATTCGTAGGCGGTCTTATCTTTCCAGGATGCCAAGAAACAAGACAGTATTCTTCGTCATTCTTCGAAGTGTCTAAGAAGGCAAATGATGACGTTTCCAGTCATCTAGACTCTGGGGCAGAGGAAGTCCCTTCAGTTCGAACCGACGACGTTGTGTCAAACGTTCGTTCTGATAAACATTCATCAGGCCGGGCTGACGACGTTGTGTCAAATGTCCGGTCTGAAAGTCGCCATTCAGGGATTATTCAGTTGTGTGAACTTGAAAACATCCCTTCTCCAGGCAACCAACGACCAGAAGAGTCTTCTTCCAGTCATGAGATCTTACCCGGTCATTCCCGGTCGGTAAATCAAGACGTTCATAAATGCTCTGGGGATGAAGTTTCAGGTCTCCTGAACTGTTCTGGTCAGACAGCTGTTTTCCGGACACTTCCGGGTCACACTTATAACCGGGTGTCCGGAAATTTATTGACCCGGTCCGGTCGAGGTCTAGGACCGGGATCCCGGTTTGAACCGGGTGTCCCAATATCCCGGTCCGGTCAAAATAAGAAAGACCTCCGGGACAAAGAAGAAGGGTTTCATCTTCTATTTATGACTCAGATGAATCTTTTTCTTCATGGTTTCAATTTTGAATCTAGTTCTTCTGTGTCTCGTTCCAGAGGTAGACATAGGAGACATTCCTAGAGGAAGAAGTTCATCACTATAGGTCTCACTCTAGAGATTCGTATAGTGGGAGAGAAGTAGATATCGTTCTAGGTCTCATTCACATGAAGGAAAGAGATCCAGACGTCCTCATCACACTAAAGGTCGGAAACGGTTTCGTGAAAACCGCCGACGGTCTAGTAGATCTTCCTCCCTGCAAGGAAAAAAAAGACGAAATTCTTGTTCTTTTTCTTCTGAGAGGAATATTATTCAGAATGTTATTTCAGGGTCAGTTACTGATAATGAATTTGAAGGGGAAGTGTTACCTCTCCGACCAGGAAGTCCGTTCACTCTAACTCGACTAGAGTTAAGAACAAAACTTCTTCTCTTTAGTTTTCTGAAAGCTGTTCTGTTATTTCTGATGATGAGGATGAGAAAAAAAAAAAAAAAAAAAAAAAAATCTTATGCAGAGACTATTGAAGAGGTCTTCAGATTTCTTCCAGTCTCTATTTTTCCACGGAAGAATGAGTATTCGACTCCTTCAAACCTAGATTGGGTATTGACTTACTTAATCCTTCTGTGAATTAAGAGTCTTCAACTTTACCCCAGTCTCAGTTGGCAAAAGATATTCTTAATCTTGTTCAGTCACATGTTACTGACAAGGTTAAATTGGAACCTTGTTGGGCGGCACCCACTAACCTAGATAAGGAGCTAGGTACTCATATGAAGTTTTACAAACTTCATAATGAACAATTTCATTCAAGTGTTCCAAAAAATAGACAAAGATGCATCGAAGCTGGATTTGTCTTCTTCTGGAGCTGTCAATGTTTCATCCAAATTTTCTTGAAACGATGGAACGTCATGCTAGGAGCGTTATTTCCATCAATTCTTATGCAGACTTTTTTGCAACATCAGCGTTTAGTGCCATGTAATCTGGAGATATGGACACTAATATGCTTCGTAGATTAGTAGAGGCATTAGTCAATTGTCTCAAACATTCTTAAAATTATCAGTGCTTATGGCAGTGGAACTTCTGTTATGTAGGAGGGAGTTGGCCATTTCTGGGTCTAAGATTCTCACATATGCTTCCAATGACAGTTTGAGATCTACACTTTTTTTTTTCTGCAGATACCCTTTTTGTGGTAAAATCACAGAAATTCAAAATGCTAATTAAGAAAAGCATCATCAGGAACTGATTGCGGAATCGGTCTCGATACCTAGCACTTCGCAATCTCAAACGTTTTCTTTCAGAACTCTACGGAGTACTAAAAGAAACAAGATCCTAAAAAGTTTTTCCATCCATTCCCCCTAGTCAGGGACCAGTCTGGAGTGAAAGGGGTGATTCTAAGTTTTCTCGTGGCGGAGACAGTGCGAGAAGGTGCATGTCGATTTCCTCCCGTAAAGTATCCTCCTCTGATAGAAGACACTGAAATTTGCTCTCCGATGTCCTCTAAGGGATCTACCGTTAGGAGGACGCCAGGGCCATTTTTCAGTAGAGTCGGTGAAAGTAACTCCAGACAAATGGGTACTTTCTGTCGTAAGGCATGGCTACAAGATTCCGTTCGACAGAAAACCAATACTTTCCCCATTCCCACAGTTCTTCAAGCAGTCAGAAAGTCTCGCTCTAGAAGAACAGGTTCAGGAACTCTTACAAAGAGGGCAGTGGAGAGTATAAATCCGAAAGATCCCGGTTTTTACTCACAAATTTTCTTGGTTCCAAAACAACGGAAAATTAAGACTGATAATCGATCTGTCAAGACTGAACAAGTTCTTGACTTTTCAGTGATTCAGTGTTGAAACAGTAAACAAGGTCACGACTGCGATTTATCCAAACGATTGGGCAATATTGCTGAACCTGACAGATGCATACCTGCACATACCAATCCATGTGTCGTTCTTGGAAGTATCTCCGGTTTTGTCTGAAGGGTCGAGTGTTTCAATTCATAGCTCTCCTTTTGGACTGGAAACGAGTTTTTCAGTCTTTACTCGGTTGATTGTTACCATAGCAACATATCTATGAGTTCGTGCAATCATTATTTTTCCTTATCAGGACGACTGTCTTGTCAGGAATCAGTGTCGTCTCTATCTGATCAAGGACCAGAAGTTTTCTCTCAGATTGATCACATCTCTAGGCTTCATCATCAATCAAGAGAAGTCGGAACTAGTTCCATCCCATAACTTCTTTTTCATAGGGATGGAATTTGTCACCCAATACAATATTGTGAAAGTCCCTTGGGCAGAGTTCTAGGTATTTTACACCTAGTATCTTGGTTTCTGAAACAAGCTGTTGTCACACAAGAATGTTTCTTTCCCTATTGGGGAAATTGAGTGCATCTGCTCAATTTGTGGTTTTAGGCAGACTGCATCTTCGTCCCCTTCAGATGACATTGTTCGCCCAATGGAAACCACATTTGTTTCCATTGGAACACAATATATGGTCATAGATCAAATGAAAAATCATCTAATGGTGGTTTGACAGGAAGAGATTTATTCAGGGGGTTGTTCTAAAACAACTTCCTCAAGTGCTCACAGCCTTCACAGATGCGAGTTGTTCAGGCTGGGGTGCAAACTTGGAACAGGAAGGACTCATGTGTCATGGAGTCTGGCAACATATCAACTTTCTAGGATGAAGGCCATTCTTCTAGCTCTCATAAAATGTCAACACATTCTGTCCAATTTGTCAGTGATGATAACCACAGACAATTTGTCTTCTCTTGTGGCTTACATCCAACACGAGGGCGGTTCCCACTCTCCAATTTTATGCATGGAGGTATGGGAGACCCATCTTTGGTGTCACGAGAGAGCAATTTCTCTTAGTCCGACACATAGCCGGGAAAAGACAGACTCTCGAGGATGTCCAAAACATTATCCTCAGAATGGTCAATGTATCAGTCAGTTTGCAATGCAATTTTTCTGATGACAGGACACTCAAACACCTATCTATTTGCAACACGTCTGAACTACAGACTTCCGTTGTAGGTGTCCCCAGTTACGGACAGCAATGCGCTAGCGATAGATGCTATGTCCATGAATTGGGAAAGGATTCACGCATATGCGTTTTCTCCCTTTTACATCATTCTAGTAATTCTATCAAGATTCGCATACACTGGTGTAAGATAGTTCAAACTGCTCCTTTTTGACCTCTGAGAACTTGGTTCCCGGAGTTGTTCCATCTGTCAGTAGCTCCTTATTCTTTACCAATAATCCCCGGTTTGTTAACTCAAAAACCGGAAGGATCGTGATTTCTCCTCAAAATCCCCAGTCTCTGTCGTTCTCGCCTGGATCTTATCAAACGATCCATTACAGATAGAAATTTTCGGGAAAAGTTGCTGATCACGTTTCTAAAGCAAGAAGACCTTCTACAGGAAGGTGTACGAGACCTTCTACAGGAAGGTGTACGAGACCTTCTACAGGAAGGTGTATGGGACCTTCTACAGGAAGGTATATGGGACAAAATGAGGCGTATACCAGTTGGTGTCGTAAAAGAAAAATTACTCCTGACAAGGCCTCTACTTCAAATGTAGCAGACTTCTTGCTCTACCAATTTGATGTTAAAATTGTCAAATCAGTACTGTGAAAGGCTATAGAGCTATGATTTCTAATACTTTAAAGTTCAAGTCTGCACAAATGTTGGGTCTGACCCTATCATTTCTGAACTTATAAAAGCTCTTGAATTACAGAGACCAGTTTCCTAAATGGTACTTAGCCTGCGTTCTTTTTTCTTTATGTAAAGAACCATTTGAACCTTTACATAAAGTGTCCTTATTAAATCTCACACCGAAGACTGTGTTCTTACTAGCTATGACTACAGCGAGCAGAGTTAGTGAGATTCATGTATTCTCGGTTGACTCAGAACATATCAGATTCAACAAGTCAGACGGTTCTGTCTCTTTCAGGACACAACCAGGTTTTCTACCTTAAACCAATTTCCATCTAAATGTCCAGATGATATTTTGGTTCCAAATTTTGCTAAATCTGTAAATAGGAAAGACTTTAACAGGTTCCTTTGTCCTACTAGAGCGCTTAAATGTTATGTCAAAAAGACAGAATCTTTAAGAAAGGGCAGGAAAAGTGTCTTTCTTCCTATCGAAGGAGATCATCACATTAACTAGGGTTCTATCTCTGGATGGATCTCTTCTGTAATTAGATTAGCTTACAAGATTTATCTAAGAGAAAATTAAGTTTGCTAAACATTAGAGCTCATGAAGTTGGGCTTAGCTACTTCTTGGGCATATTTTAGTATATACCTCTTGAAGAGGTCATCATAGCTACTGTTTGGTCAAACCTATATGTGTTTGCAAAGTTTTATCTCAGAGATCTCCTAAACAGTCTCAGAATCTTCTGCTTTTGGGCCCTGTGGTCACAGCCCAAAAAAGTGGTGGGGGGAGACGTCGGTTCTTCCAGTCACAGCTGCTAATCAGGATCATTCCTATCTGATGCCTGGACCATAACCGTAAACAGGTGATTAGATAGTGTCTGATGCCATGGATATTCAGAGATTGAAATGGTGGAAATTTAGGAAAATTATTCCTTTAAATTTCTTTTGACCATTATTTTCTAAGTTTATTAAAGAGCAATCTCTGAAGTGGCCCAATGCTTCGGTACGGGTGTTTTCTTGTGGGAGAATTTCCATCCCACCAACCTTTATTCTGCTATCATTGAATGTACTGGTTACAGTATTCGTATTGAAATTTAATTTTTTAAATTAAAATTCGTTTCAATAGAATACTTACCAGTACATTCAATCTGAATGCCCGCCTCCCTGGTTCCCCTCCAATTCTTATATTCCGTTTATTTTGGAAAAATTCTGAAGTGTCACAGGAAGTCATGTGACATTGCTCTCTTGTTGTTGGAGGTTTCCTCCTTGAGAGGCACACCCGGTACCGGGCGTCCGGCCAAAAATCTTGCGGGAAGTACAGTAATATGCTATCATTGAATGTACTGGTAAGTATTCTATTGAAACGAATTTTAATTTAAAAAATTAAATTTTAAAGCCTTATCCTAAGGTCTGGAGAAGCCCTGGATCGAACCTCGAACCTTGATTTATGTAACGGATTATGTAACCGTTAAACTTTTTCATAATTTTATTAGCATATTAGTTATTAGATGTTAGGGATTTGTACTATATTATGATCCAGAATGGTGTGACCTGGCCTTATTTATCAAACAAGGCCACGGGCAACACCATTCTTATAAGCTTTTGCATCTGTTCACGGTCCCATGAATCTGCCTTGTCGAAACGAAATACAAGGCAAGAATTCAAGGAGGGTGGACAGATGTTAAAAAGTTTCTGATGTGCTAAATAACGTTTGATCACGATATAAAAATAATAATAATAATAATAATAATAATAATAATAATGATAATATTAATAATAATAATGTTCGACAATATTACAAAGTAATTACATTTGCTAAAGAATTTCTATGTTTAAATGCTTGTATAATGTATCTTGCCAAATTTTTCAAATGTGTCAGATTTTCATTATTAAATAATTGTATCAATTTAAACATACTTGGACGGGTATAATAATATTTCTTAATATACATTTTTCTTATTGTAAAATATCGGGGACAAACAAGAATAAAATGTAGCTCGTCTTCAATTTCATTCAGATTACACTATAAGCATTTCCTGTCTGTTCTTTCTATTTGTCTGTGCCTTCCTGTTTCAATATGAAGATTATGTGATGCTAACCTAACTTTTGAAATGGCTCTTCTATGTTTGACATTTACAAGTTTTTCTAGATATGAGGAAATTATTATAGTAGGTTTTATTTCTTTATACCATTGTAGTGAACTTGACAATGAAAACTTCTCATTCCATTCGGAAATATACTGATCTCTTATTCTTGTCCTCAAAATAGGTATAAACTTAATATCAAGTACAGAATCTGGAAACATCCAAACATCATGAAAACCTGATCTCTGCAGTAGATCTTTAACATTCCTAACCCAATTCTTAACATTTTCATTCCTTACCAATTCATCTAGAAGACAAGAGTACATTGTTTTAACAATACAATTATTATAATCACTTCGAGCAATTTTCAACCAGTATTTTATAATCCTGATATATCTATCCAAAAAGAGTGGGAATCTGCCAGTTTCGCCATAGAGAGCAATATTGGTGGTACTCAATTTTACGCCAAGTATCCGTTTTAGGTATTTTCTATGGACCCTTTCACATCTATCAGCAGACGAAAACCCCCATACCTCACAACTGTAGTTCAAAATCGATTTAACGTAAGTGTCGAATAGCTGTAACAACATTTTAAATGGGATCTGAATTTGTCTTATGGTCGAGAATAATAAACCCATTGCTCTTACGGATTTTTCCGCCAATATATGTATTGCTTTTTGAACGGACCCCCCTCAACTTACCACATACCCTAGATAATTAAATTCCTTTACAACCTCTACATTTTCTCCATAGAGAGTAAATGTTTCCTGTGGTATACGTCCACCTTTCTGAAAAATTATGAGTTTTGTTTTTTCAACATTAATGGTTAGTTTCCATTTATTACAATATGTTTCCAGTTGTGTCAATGACTTTTGTAATCCTTGCTTCGAGTCTGATATTAATACGGCATCATCAGCAAACAAGAGCAAATAAATTGTTATCTGATCAAGTGTTATACCACCCATAGTATTTGCCTGTAAAGATAGTTCGATATCGTTTATAAAAAGAGAAAATAAAAACGGAGACATAATCTCCCCCTGGAATAAACCAACATCAGAATTAAAGAAAGCGGACAAACAATTAAGATGTCTTACACATGACTTAACCTTGGAATACATATTTCTCAAAAGTTTAATTATCTTGCCGTCTATACCATACTTTATCATTTTATACCATAAGCCATGTCTATAGACAGTGTCAAAAGCTCGTTTTAAGTCTATAAAAGCACAGTACAATTTTTGCTTCTTATTCAAATACATATTTATCAAATTTTGAAGAACAAATATAGCATCGAGAGTACTATGGTCCGCTTTGAAACCAAACTGAGCATCCGTGCTTATTTCATTTTCGGTGGACCAATTAATAAGACGTCGATTAATTACAGAGGTAAACAAGTTACCGAGACAGCTTATCAATGTAATGCCCCTGTAATTATTCGTATCGTCTGTTGAGCCCTTTTTATGTAATGGTATGATAATACCCTCCGTCCACCGCAAAGGAAAGCAGCCAGAATCTAACACTGTATTAAACAGTATTTCTAGCGGTTCAACAAGCAGATCACTGCATTCAATAAAGTACTCGTTCAATAGATCATCTCGTCCTGGACTTTTGTTACGCTTAATGTTTCTAATACCACGGATAATTTCGTCTTTCGTAATATGTTTATCTAGGTCGCCAAAGCTCGGCAAAGACTCGTTTTCATTTCTGTTTTCATCAAAATTATACAAAAAAGCTTCAACCTCTTCATCCTCATTATATATTTCGTTTGATGCGAAATCTTTAAAATGGCTGAAAAACTGATTCAGAGTTATGTCTGTTTGTTTTATATTACTTTTTTGCTTGAAAAGTTTCCAAAATTCTTTCGGATTTTTTCGCCTAATTTCGTCCATTTTTTGACACGTGTCTCGCTGAAACTTATTTTTCTTTTTTCTGCAAAAATATTTGTAGTCTTTCCTTGCTTTAAAAACAGCTTCTCTGTTTTCTGCACTTTTAATATTGTTATAAATGTTTATTTTATCTTTTAAGACAGATTTTTTGGCTTTACATTCATTGTTATACCAGGCAGCTCTTTCTCTTTTTGCATTAGATACTTGATTAAAATTAGCTCTTGTGGACGACTTGTGATTTTTTAAGAATAATGAATCTGCAGCAGTTGTAATAAGGTTTGTAAGTTTCGACGTCATACTATTTATTTTGTCATCTGTATTGGGGTCATTTATGGCATTCGAAAAATCGTTCATAAAAGCCGGTATATAATTAATTAAACGAGCCCTAAATGTATTTTTATTTTCATCATTCCATTGAAAGCTTTGCCATTCTCGATTTGTTTCCCCTACGTCGTGATTATTCACTCGAAAGCCAAAGGTCAAGGGCGCATGATTTGAGTACTCATTGAATGGAAGTACTTTAAAATCCGTTAGCCATTCAAAATGTGAATATGCCGTTAGCAAATAATCTACAACGCTTTCGCCGTTAGCTGTCATGCATGTATATGACCCATTCACATCACCATACAATCTACCATTTACAATACACATCCCAGTTGCTTTGCACATATCTAAAAGCAAGTCACCAAACCTGTTAACATTTTTGTCTTTCGATATTCTCGGTATCGCTATATTATCAGATATATTCAAATTATCGTCTGACCGTCCGTAAGCATTTTCGACAAAATCGTGTTTTACACCTATCCTACTATTTAAGTCACCTGCTAAAAAGACCACACCCTTTGAAGAATATAACATTATATCTGCTTCTAATTTACTGAACAGATCCGTATCATACATTGCGTGGATCGATGAATTTTCAGGAACAATGTATGTAATTCCTAAGTATATATCATCTTTTAAACCAAAATACTGTTTTTCTAGTTTTAACCAAACGATACAATCCAGTTCATTTTTTATCATTTTTACCCCCTTATGAATATTTTCTCTGACATATATTATGATACCACCACTAGCACTTTTCGCCCTCTTATTTATAAATCTCCTATATGAATGCACCAAAGTTCTATAACCGCTAATTTCAATTTTTGACACTTTAGTTGTCCATGATTCCAAAAGACATATTATATTATATTCTGATAGTAAAGAACTAAAGTTATCACATGTTGTTTTTGCAGCAGTCAACCCTTCCACATTCCAGCATAAAACAGACAATTCACTTTCAGCATGTCCCTACAACACGATATTCTCTGTTTCCATACTTTGTTAAGTGCCCATATCTCCAATATACTTATGTGTTTCTCCGGTCAATCGAGACCCAGTATCCGTTGCCACTGCCTCTGCCTCCGATGCTGCAGCACCGCCACTTGAAGGCAAATGCCCGGGAGCTGCACCAGGAACTGGATCAGAGACTGGTCCTGGTGCAGGTCTCCGGAATAAGCCCGATACCGGTGCTGAAGCAGGGGGAGCAGGGGGAACCTGGCCTCTATAGAGCGTTTTATCTATATAGAGTTTATCCACTACAATATACGCCTCTCTACCGCTAAGTCTCGCTTGCTTCATAATAGGTACAAGCGCTCTTCGGCGCTCCTGAACTTCTTTCGGGTACTGTTGACTGACACCATAAACTGATCCAGTGTCCCGTAGTACTGATCCAGCTTTTCTCACACGCTCACGATCCGGGTAATACGCAAATTTGGCCACAATCGGTCTGGTTTTCCCGTTAATGTATCTACCGATCCTATGTGCTCTGTGTAACTTAATATCCCTCCGCGCATCATCGATTTTCATGTCTGCTTCCATAATGTGAAAGAGCTTCTCCACGCATGCGTCGTCCGTCTCTCCGCGCTCTTCCGGCACGTTATAAAACAAAAGATTATCCCGCATTTCTCTACATTTTAGGTCAATTAATTTCTCCTTGATTTTAGCCTCATTTTCTGCCAAGATAGTTTGAGTCTGTTTAATATCAGTCAGATCCTTATGCATGTCGTTCTGCTTTTTATTTAATTCAGTCATACTTTGGGAATCGAACTGTCGACTTCTTTCAATAGACTCCATCTTTGATTCTAATGAAACCACTTTATCGTCCATTTTCTCAACTTTTGTAGAAATCTCCGAGACAGACTTTTCAATTTTATCTAACCTCAAAAGTTTCGAGTCAATACACTCAAGTCTCGAAAATATTTTATTAAGAATGTCTGGGTTTGGTAACGGTGAACTTTGCATAGGTGGTTGAATTTGTGTTTGGCGAAATAACGGTGGACTCATGCAAGTAGGCATGCCTGACATACTATTGTTCATTGGATAGCCTTGTTGATTGTTATTCATGCCCGACTGAAGCATGTTCAAATATGAAAACTGACCTGCCTGTGGGTATTGTTGACTGTTCTGAGGAGATGCCGCCATTTTCTTTTGTTAAGTTTCTTCGAGAATTAACACTTTTCTTCCTTTTGTTTTTCTTATTTGACCCTGCCATCACATTGATGCATAAATATTGTTCACCTGGTACAAATTTTGTCTATTTCTAACACCAAGAAATAGCTTAAAATCCAAAAGAATTGCGCACAACATCACCCGTTAAAAAAAATCCGTCATTCCTCACTCGATCACGTGACACTCAGTGACATACAGTGTGGTCTTAGTTGGACTCTTCAGTGACTGATGTAAGGAAGGGTATTGCCAAATGCCGCATGCTGACAGGAACTTACGTATTACAAACCAGTAAACATAAATTCAACAGAACAAGAATTAGTGCAACCTGTAATTGTTGTGGTCTTGGTGACAAGGACATTAGTCATTTCTTACATGCTTTTCAATGAATGATAGAGATTTATCAGTGAAATATAAATCGATATTTACACTGTTTCAAACAGTGAAAATACGATTTTTTATTTTTCACTGTTTGGGACTACTTTTTTCCTCAAATCTAACTCTAATTTCAATTTTATCTTTGTCAGATAACTGAACAATACTGAAATGTGTTCTAATTGACGCATAGCCCGTTCATGTGTGACGGGGACGTTACTGACGTCATTTATGACGCTGACGTCACGTCTTTTGTCGCGCGACGTTAGACTTGCCAGCAACTTCTTTGGAAAACTACTCTCTCAATTATTTCATTAATCATTCATAAAAATACCATCCCAGGCCATTTCTCAGGTGCAAACTTTTAGTTTACACCCAATAGTATACCCACTAAACACAATGGACACCACTATATTGACGCGAAACGAACAGGAACAAAGATAATTTTCTCCGAATGTGAGCGACACCATTACAGACGCTAAATATTGCCTTTTGAAGCATGTAAGAAACAGAAAATTTGATTTTTTCAGTGCAAGATCAAATTTTATTTCACTCTTGAACACCAAAACTGCTATTTTCATTCGTGGCTACGCCACTTGTGAAAATAACAGTTTTGGTGTTCATTCGATGAAATAAAATTCGATCTTACACTGAAAAAATCAAATATCCTCTATATGCTATTAGAAAGCCCAGCTTTGCATGCTCAGAGGAAACTGCTCTTTCTTAAAAAAAGGAGAAGAAAAACAAAGATCAGGCATTAACTTACAATTAACTTACTCCACCCATCAAAGACACCAAAGGGAAAGAAACACAAACATGAAGCGACCAGACCATAATGGAAAACTAAACAAAGGAAGGCCATAAGAGCAGATACGTTCCCACAAAATGACATTAAAGTCAGATCAATCGCCTGCAATTATATTGGAATCGAAGAGAGGAAATCCATATCCAGCGCAACATTGAACCTGGTCAAACTAATACTGTAATGTCATTAATCAAGTGATTTTGTATTTGCCCAGTTACAGTCCCGAGGTCTGCTGTATTTGCCTGAGGCCGAAGGCCGAGGCCAATTCAGCTGACCGAGGACGTGTAACTTGGCCAATATGAAATTACTTGATTAATGACAATTTTATTAATTGACGCAATTAAAAAGCTTGATTTATGATTTTTGACCTTGGTTAATATTGGCTGACCTGGTGAAATACAGGATAGCCAATAAATAATAGACTTTATTAATTGTCTATCCTGTATTGATTATTAATTGACTATCCTGTATTGATCGGAGGTCAGCCGTATTAACACCAGGTCAACCAATATTAAATGAGGTCAAGTGAGATAAAAAAAATCAATTAATAAAATTTTCACTGATCAAGTAATTTAGCATGGACCCAGTTACAGGTCCTCGGTCAGCTGCATTAGCCCTCGGCCTTCGGCCTCGGGCCAATGCAGCAGACCTCGGACCTGTACCTGGGCAAATACAAAATTACTTGATTAATAACATTATAGTATCGTCTTCCCAGAATAAAATACATGTAAGTGAAACACAAATTAAGGAAGTAACCAAAGCTACGATAGAGTTGTGCTACAACGTATCCACAAGCTGAAACAGGTGTGAACATTTCTATATCAGTGGTCTTCTTGGTATAAATACATGTAGTTGATATTATTTCTACTCTACACGATGTAAACACCACGCCCTTCACAACAAGCCTTCCAGTGTTAACATATATATGAACTTTATAAACGTATATGCGCTCAAGAAGATTTATAGTATTTGACAGATTCGCTATGGGTTCCAAACCCTGGGAGTTTATACTGAGGATAGAAGAATAAGAATAAGTAAATAGTGCATATGTAGACGCAGATATGATTGACCCGGCGGAGCTTCCGGAGTATTCTTTTAACAGAAAGGTAAACCAATCCACCCGATTATCTGAATTCAACTGTGAAACAAACAGCTATGGTGTATATGGACATTTGATTATGCACAGGTCGTGTTGTGGACTCTTGAATTTGAGATATACTGACAACACTTTAACTGCCACAATCTTATCTCCGACTGTACGGTTATCGATGACGTCACACAGATAATTGGCATTGACATGAGAAAACCTGTCTTCCGTGTATAGGATCAGCCAAGATATGAAATTTCATCATGAAGTTGATGTTCTTTAAATAAAAATCAAAAATGAGTTCCTTTAAGAGCAATGAAAACATTCATAAGAAAGAAGATGGGTCATACTACGTAGTTTTGGCTAATAAAGCCTCATCAGTGACCCTGTAATGATCCGGCAACGAAAGCCAGAGGAAACATACTGCAAATTAGAGAATTTCGAACAGGCAGTCGATTCAAAGACTGATATAAATCAAAATGGGGTCCAAATAATTAAAAACCTGTCTAGAATATGAGTCTTAACCAATAATTTATTTCTGATTTCTCAGAATATTCACGCTGATCTCAAAGGACCAAAAGTAAAATATAAACTGCACTATGGTTGATGTACGGGGAGACGTTTTACGGCCGCCACACGGCCAAACACCAGCTGCAGTGAAGGTAAATAAAAATCAAAAATGAGTTCCTTTAAGAGCAATGAAAACATTCATAAGAAAGAAGATGGGTCTTACTACGTAGTTTCGGCTAATAAAGCCTCATCAGTGACCCTGTAATGATCCGGCAACGAAAGCCAGAGGAAACATACTGCAAATTAGAGAATTTCGAACAGGCAGTCGATTCAAAGACTGATATAAATCAAAATGGGGTCCAAATAATTAATCAAAGTACTGAAAGTACTGGGGAAAGTTGATTTATGAGGTATATTCACCATGATAAAATGGTAGTGGTAGATTAAACTGTTCTCTAAGTATCTTTTTGACAAGGTTGAAAAAGGAGTTTAACCAGGTTCGACTAAGAAAAAAAAATCCTGTTGCTTGTTATTGTCCTCGTGACAATCACTGACCATCTGACTGGCGCCGACCCTGAACAAAATCCAGGTATTGGTTATTGATAGCACCCCTAAGATGTCAGAGCGGAACGTCAGAAGAAAATTCTGGACTGTGCTTTTTGTTTGTTTGTATGTTTGTTTGCTTGTTTTGAGGTTTAACATCCCCGTCAACACTGACTAGGTCATTTAGAGACGTTGCTTCCAATTTTGGGAGACTTTTGCCCAACACTAAAATGAAATGACATAATTATCAAGCCTGTCGCGCAATGAAACCAAATAGGCTTGTGGCATGGACGGTCCGATTCGCACCACTTTGCCTGGGCAGGCTTAGATCCTCTAAGCGGTTTACCAGTACTCATGTGCGGTCGATTTCAGCTCGGCGTGGAAGTATCTTGCAGTCCGTCTATTTCTTCAAGCCCTGATGGGCGGGGGCGGTAGGACTGTGCTCGTGCATTTGGCCATTGGCAAACAGAACCTTCATAATCAGACGCCACATAATGCGGTGTCCGATCAGATCTAATGTACCTGCTTAAACGAACAGTCCGATTCTCAGTTCATGACTATTCTCCAAACTTACATTCAGAGACGATCGATCCACCAGTTCTCTCAGCACTTTGATTAATTGGTATTTACGCAAATACGCTGTTTATCTGGAGCACTGGACGGGAGTGACCTTTAAAACCTATTGCTTTCTTTCGGCAAGTCATGGGTCTCCAAAAATGAAGTGTACATTGCTTTCGGAGACGTTACAGCAGAGTCCTTTAATTTGTACATTTTAAACAGTGGAGACGCTTCGACTATGATTCGTCTTCCCAAGTGTCTATAAAACGAGTGCATATGCACCCAAAAATGCCAAGCTTCCTTTTATAACACTGAAGGGTCTGATTCGAGGTCACAGAATGAGGTGTCTAATCAGTGGCTTCTGAATTGCTTAACCAATATATGACAATGGAATCTTCCAACAAATAAGTTCGGAACAGGATTGTCAGATTTGTTTTCTTAAAGGTAGGTTTTGCAAGAATATATGTTTTTTTAGCAATCAATGCAGACTCAGATCAGACGCCAAGTTGTGCTGCGTCTTATCTGGGCCTACAATACTTACATGCCATAAAAAGTGACGCTAGTTATATATGGGCTAATGTCCAGTTCGGAAACCGAGGGGTGAAAGGGAAAGAACACCTGTAGAATCAGTTTCGCCTTGATATAAAAGGATACACCGAGTATCAAAGCTGGAAAAGTCCAGTTCGGCAACTGAGGGTCGAAAGGGAAAGAACACCTGTGGAATGCGCAAATGTTAAGAAATCAATGCGCTAGAAAAGGAAATGAGGCAAGTGCTTAATTTGGACTATTTTATGCAGCGAACGAACAGCGGAAGTGTAGTAACGCGGTCCAGTACCGGAAGTAGTAATGCAATGACATATAAACTTGATACAAGTATCAACTTTCAAAAACCTGTCTAGAATATGAGTCTAAACCAATAATTTATTTCTGATTTCTCAGAATATTCACGCTGATCTCAAAGGACCAAAAGTAAAATATAAACTGCACTATGGTTGATGTACGGGGAGACGTTTTACGGCCGCCGCACGGCACAACATTAGCTGCAGTGAAGGCAAATAAAAATAAAAAATGAGTTCCTTTAAGAGCAATGAAAACATTCATAAGAAAGAAAAACGTAGAAAACGTGAGTTTACAGGGGTATACTTTTTCTTATTTCTTCACAGAACATAGGTTGCGAATACTCTTAGCCTCGGCGAGGCGGTGATGTTTGACGCGTCGTTAAACACGAAATCATCATCATCATCATCATCATCATCATCATCATCATCATCATCATTATCGGCGAGGCAGCTCTAACGAGTTCCCCCAATCTATGTTTTGAGCAAAAATAGGAATAATAATAATAATAAAAAAAATCTGAAAACTGTCATATTTTGGTGGTAAAAAATTTAATACATTAAGACCACCTTTGGGTGGTCACTGATCTGAGGACACTATATGCAGAAAACGCAAAGAAAAAATAACTGCAACCTACCAAATAGGCTTTTTAAACAAGAATTAGTCTTAATTTTAGGGGGTCTTAATAGCGGATTTTCAACGTACATTTGAATAGGCGTGTTCTCGTAAAGTCCTGCTCAGATACATTTGTATACAAACGGGAAGTTGTTCGCAAATGGCCATCACGAAAACACGCCTGTCTAATCTTAACTCCTCAAACTCAACTTTCATTTAGAAATGTGTTTGTTTGTTTGATTTGAGGTTTAACGTCCCCGTCAACACTGTTAAGGTCATCTTGGAGACGGTACTTCCAATTATGCGGGACTTTTACTCGACATTGAGATGAAAAGACATCTCAAGCCCTGTCGCCCAATGAAACCAATACGGTTCATAAGCATGGACGGTCCGACTCGCACCGCTTTGCCTGGGCAGGCTTAGATCCTCTAAGCGGTTTACCAGTACTCTAAGAGGTTTACCAGTACTCGTGTGCGGGCCGGAGTCAGCTCTGCGTGGAAGCATGATGCAGCTCATATATATCTTCAAGCCCCTATGGGCGGGGGCCGTTCATTTAGTAAAACTGGGGTTTACAGGAGTATACATTTTTTCTTATTTCTGCTCCAAGACATAGGTTGTGGGTACTCGATAGAACCGCCTCAATGAGGCGGTTCTAACGAGCACCCATACCCTATGAAGCGGTTCTAACGAGCACCTGAGTATAAAAAAGAAAAAATATCACAAGTTTTCATTCGAAACATAAACGTTATGGAGATATGACAGAATGCACTATGTCGCACGGATATATTAGCGTAATGCAAAAACAGATTATCTCATTATGTGATTGGCACAAAGATGTGTCTTTCGAGAATCCAACTTTTTTCTTAATGAGCAAGTCATCTCACCAGGATCTACACTATTTGCTAATCTGTAAACATCACGAAAACACGCCTATATATCTTTGACCCCCTTGAACCCCAATCTTATATAGTAAAACTGGGGTTTACAGGGGTATACCTTATTTTTCTTATTTCTGATCTAAAATATAGATTGTGGGTACTTGTTAGAACCGCCTCTAGATTGTGGGGTCTCGTTAGAACCGCCTCGATGAGGCGGTTCTTACAAGAACCCACAATCTATATTTTGAGCAGAGATAAGAAAAATATCACAATTTTCCATCTTAAAGGTGCATTATTGAGCTACCGGGTCTCAATTTTTTTTTTCTGGTTTTTATCTTCAATGCATTCTATTTTGTCATGTGTACACTTCTGGAGCCAAATACAGCTTCAGAACTTTGTGGAAATGGTCGTTTTCATTCGTGTTTACCCTTAGCTTTGAACATGTGTTCGGAATCTCTGTTATAAAAATAAATCTGTCACTTTACACATACATGGCGACAGTATCGTCTCTGAGTGTCGTTACTTATGGCATGATATTCAGCGTCATATTTCTTCCGATTCAGGCATGGCCTAAGCAAACAAGGCCAAAAATGAACTTCGCATAACGTCATATATGGGGATTCTATTTTTGTCACGAACTAAAAATAGATCTAACTAGTGTGCGAAACCTAGTGAGGGAATCCCTCTCTAACTCGTTTACCATAAAGTGCATTCATTTGTATTGTTTTAAAGAAAAATACCGGCTATATGTATTTTATTTTTTGAAGCATTTTTTCCAGATAGCTCAATAATGTACCTTTAAAATTTTCATTTTTTTGGCAATAGCGGTTACAATGTATTTGTATAGGTGTGTTTTCGTAATGATAACTTTTACTTAACACCGGGTGTGTCAAATGATGCAATAGTCAAAAAACAAACAAACAAAACAAAAAAAAAAAAAAAAAAAAAAAAAACAACATACAGATGTGTTTGGCCGCATCTACATGTACTCAGTGGGGTCAAAATTTAACCATTTAAGCTAGTGTGCATTACTCTTAAGAACCTACAACGTATGGGCAGCATGGCATCCGATGCGAACAATGCATTGTTTTACTTTTTTTCCCGTTGAAAAACTTATTGAATATACTGAAAATCTTCGACTACTTGGATGGTCCGTTTACCGTGGCTAATTAGAACTCGTTCTTAAGTCCTTAAAAAAATTCTTACTCTAGATCCTAATATCTATACAGTAAAACCTCCACTAATAGTGACCTCTGTTTACCAGCAACCTCTCTTCAGCAGCAACATTGATTCCTCCCATAGCATTTTACTATATAGTTAACATCTGCTCAGCAGCCACCTCTCTCCTCCAGCCAGCAGCCACTTTACCAAATCTAAATTCCCTCTATTAAACAGCCAGAGTTAACTCAATAGCAAAAACATGGGATGTAAAAATAGGAATTTCTCTTCGCTTCTGGTTTATTTATTTATTTCAATATTTATTTTTCTCGAAACTACCAATGTGATATATGCATAAATACAATATAAGCATGTGAAAAGAAACATAAATGATGGAGAGGTGTCAGATGACACCTCTCCATCATTTATTTTTCTTTTAGTACATCCATATTGAGTCGTCTTCAGTAATCACTATTTTTTTTCTGTCGATAAAAAGCCCTACATCATCTCAGACATTTCCCTCTGTTGAACAGCCACCACCCTTAAACAGCCAGTTTTGGAGTTTTCCCAGGATGGCTGTTTAATGGAGGTTACACTCTATATTTTGGATAACCGGAGATTCTTCTAAGTATTTAGTGCTCACATACACTGCAGGTGAATCCACTCAATGATTCGAATGAGTTCACAGTACATTCCATCACGTTAACATGTCCGTGAACTGGACACCCCTCTAAACACCACTTTAAATAAAAATGGGGTTTACAGGAGCATAATTTTTCTGGTTTCTGCTCCTAGACATAGGTTGTTGGTACTCGTAAGAACCGCCTCAACTGGGCGTGTTAGGAGTATAAATAAGAAACAAATATCAGACATTCTTGCACACCAGACAAGGAAATCCGTGATTTTACCCTGGGATAGAAATTTATGTTCTGACTCCGGTGTTCCGACCCCCAAATCGAATATAATCGCGTGTTTGATAAACGCACTGGTTGATTACAACCTCATGTGCGGCGTCGTCACTAAACATTCCTGTTGTGTCATCACAAAATGGCGGTCGTCGGTAACCGAAGTGACAGCAGCATTAAAATTCGAAATAGTAATGAAGGTATGCAAGAAAAAGAATCCAATATGGGTGTGAGGGGTGGATAGAAAAATCCGTCCCTCGGGATCACTGTCCGGCATCACTCGGCAAGCCTCGTGTTGCCGGACAGTGTCCCTCGGGACGGATTTTTCAATCCACCCCTTCCCTCGGGATCACTGTCCGGCATTACTCGGCAAGCCTCATGATGTGGGACAGTGTCCCTCGGGACGGATTTTTCAATCCACCCCTCACACCCATTAAGATTCTTATAATATCATCAACTAATATATGAAAACATGCACTATGTCACAAGGGCGTGTTATCGTAATGTATATCCTTATGCTATTTTCATTGTTCCTTATGGTCTGGCTTTAAGATGTACCCTCAGTATTTCAAAGTAATTTTCCATTACGATAACACATCCGTGTGATATAGTACATTTTTCAAACCTCAAAAAGGCATTTTTTCTTACGAAAATGTGTGATATTTTCTTATTTATACACCAAACATAGGTTTTGGGTACTCGTTAACGAGTACCCACAACCTATGTCTTGGAGTAGAAATAAGGAAAATAATGTTTGCCCCTGTAAACCCTTAGTTTTCTCTTTATAAAGTAGGGTTTAGGTGGGTCTTTATTTCACGGACTTGTTCACGTGATGCATGGCATAACGGATTTGAGGCTTTATGCAGAAAAACGGGGCTTATGAGTAAATATTATAAGAATCTGATGTGGAGTTCTGTTGTAGATAGGCGTATCCAAACCGAGGGATGACCGAGCTATGCCCAGGTTCCACTCAGCATGGTTATCCCGAGGGTTGGAAGCGCCCATCTACAACAGAACACCATATTAGATTCTTTTTCTTGCACAACACCACCGAAAAATTTCATTTCATTTTGCTTAACATAACGAAAATATGCCTTTTTAATCCTGGCTCCCTTGAACCCCATTTTTATATAGGAAATATGGAGTTTACAGGGTTAAACCTGATTTTTCTTATTTATGCTCTAAAGTATAAATTGTAGGTACTCGTTACAACCGCCTCGATGAGGCGGTTCTAACGAGTACCCAAACTGTATATTTTGGGCAGAAATAAGAAAAATATCACAATTTTTCATCTTAAAATTGTCGTTTTTTTCGGCGGTAAAATTTACAATGTATTTGTATAGGTGTGTTTTCGTAAAGATTTTTTTTCTTCTGTAGTTTGCCTGGGTAAGAACATCAGGTTAAGAACAGAATTTCTATCCTAGGCTGAAACCACAGCTTTCCTTATCTGGTGTTAAAGAAATTATTCTCCTTATTCTTGAATGGGTGGTCCTTGAGAGCACCACAATTACGGCCTAGTATTTTAGCAGCGTTTATGACAACACTATAGCCTATTTGGCGCAAAGTACTACGCGCAGTAGTTGTACGTTACTGATGCCCACGTGACTTTCTCTGATTTGTATGAAATCCAGGTTACAGCTATTTAAAGTCGCGTTGTTCTTGTCGTGACGTCAGCGTTCTGTGCACTGCAAAACATTGACTGGCTCATTTGCTAAGACGTTTGCAAACAGTGTAGTCAGACGTCACAGAACGCGACAATTAATCATCGTCTGCACTGTTTGCTTTAAATAGTGGGAGTTAAGGTTTAAACGAAACAGAACTAGCTAGTCTTCATTCAGGACTATTGTCCCAGCCTACACGCAAAGAAAATCGACACGCCGGTGCTGGCATTGCTTTGATTCTTAAAATATTGTTTGTTTAATTTGAGCTTTAACGTCCCCGCCAACACTGTATAGATCATTTTGGAGACGTTGCTTCCAATTTTGTGGGACTTTTGCCCGACATTGAGATGAAATGACATCTCAAGCCCTGTCGCCCAATGAAACCAAAAGGGTTTATCAGCATGGACGGTCCGACTAGTATCGCTTTGTCTGGGCAGGCTTAAGTCCTCTTAGCGGTTTACCAGTACTCGTGTGCCGGTCGGATTTAGCTCTGCGTGGAAGCATCGTGCAGCCCATATATTTGTTCAAGCCCCGATGGCGGGGGCCGATTGATTCTTAAAATACAGTCCATCAAAAGCAATTCGTAGAAGTTAACGCGTTTAACGGGAGGAAACGTCTTTGATGTAAAATGAAATTATCTTACTGAGTTATCCCTCGTTTAATTCGCGTCACAAGTCGTGTTGATTTTGTGTGTGTTGGAGTTTTACGCCCGCCCAACAGCTAAGGTCATACGGAGTTGGGACCTCGATTTAAATACTCATCCGAAAGTCTGGAGACGTACAGGATTGAACCCACGACCCTTAGTTAGTGAGGCGAGAAGCATAACCACTCTCGGACGCGTTGTAAACCATGATACACAAATTAATTGACCCATTTTATACTGGAAACCCGAAAACGGGGTCATTTGCAAACAGTGCAGACCCAGAAGAGATGCCATAGAACGTGGCGTCTAATCAAGACCTTCACTGTTCAACCCTTATCCTGCTGTTCTCGACAACCAATTCCTTTACAAGCAGTGTAGATCCAGATCAGATGGCAGGATCTAAACTGTTTGTCATTTAGTTTGTGAATTTGAACGAAAACATCATACATTACGTAAAATGTAATCTGATTGGCTGATAGTCAGAAATGGATGTGGCTGATTATATTATTCAGCAAGATAAGGGATCAGCCATTTTCTAAATACTTTGGTACATTATTTCACCAATGTACACGCAACCCCGGGGTCTAGTGGGTATGAGCGCTGTCTGTTAAGCTTAAGGTCTCTCGTCGCTGTGGCTTCCAGCCTCACTTGGGTCACAAGTGAGACGCTAAGTTCTGCAATGGAAATGGGGTGTTTCTTCTTCTCCGGGTACGCCGGTTTTTACCCACTTCTGATTAATGATCGGCTAGAAATTTCTAAATTTTGAAATGAACTCATCACGAAAACACGCCTATATGATTTTGACCCCCTTAAACCCCACTTTTCTATAGTAAAACTGGGGTTTTCGGAGGTATACCTTATTTGTCTTATTTCTGCTCTTAAACATAGATTGAAGGTACTTGTTAGAACCGCCTTCTAACGAGTACCACAATCTATATTTTGAGTAGAAATAAGAAAACATCACAACTTTTCATCATAAAATTTTCATTTTTTTTTTCGGCGATAAAGGTGGCAATGTATTTGTATAGGCGTGTTTGCGTAATGCACTGCTCTTCATAAGGCGGAAGATTCCAGGCCAAAATGGCTTATTACCTCCTTGAACACCCCAACACATCTTACATGTATACTGATCGGAAATAAAAACTATACAGTAGAACTTCGATGGCTCGAACACTGATGGCTCATTTGCAAGAGATGAGTCGAACCCATTCTTGAACCCCTAGCGAAATCCTCTACATAAGAACTAGTGGGGGATAATTAAGGAGATTTTAGTCTTTTATCTTACAAATGTAAGCTGTGTGTACTCATTAGAATCGCCTCGATGAGGCGATTCTAATGAGTACACACAACATACATTTTCATTATAGAACACCGAAAAGATGTCTAAAAGTATCTCGTTATGCCTCCTGACAGTAACCTCAGTGGCTCGAACTACCCCTGTCTCGAACATATTTTCATGGTCCCAAAGGTGTTCGAGCCATTAAAGTTCGACTGTAAACTGACCGGAAATAGAAACTATACACTCATTTTAAATTGTCTCTGTCAAGACATTTAAATGCAATTTGACTTACAATTATATAAATTATCATCAGGGGCATCTTCGTACTCAGCGATGTATTGCATAAAATGTGTAATTAATGATAGCTGCGATTTAATGGGTAAGGCCACAGATTCGAGGCAAGGGTCAAAAGCTTGGTGTTCAAGATTCCATTGAATCAAACATCTTGTGTCGCGAATATGATTCTCATTTTTACTAATCGTTTGGAAATATTGTTTGCAAAACCAAATTTTTCGCTATGGTTTTAATGTTATCGACCTTTAATATTAGACAAAAAGACCAAAAGCAAAAAGTATGGCGATTCGGTTTTCAGTTATTGTTTTAATCAATATTCAAGACAAAACTAAAGATGCTTCAAAAATTGAAGGTACATTTGGGTCGTTTCTTGGCTTGAAACATTATTTTGAAATTTTCGCTAGCTGTAGTTGTTTTTTGTTTTAGATTTCAATAGAATGTTTGTTTCTCGATAATTTTTAAATGCTATATTTTTGTTTATTTCTTGCTCTGTGCTTATTACGTATACGAAAAATAGTTGAAGTCATATAATGATTATATACAGATTCCCCACCCCACAAACACGTTTATTTTGAAGGCCAGAATTTCCGTATTGTTACAGGTTTTATGTCTATAGATAGCCAAATCCTTGATCAGTAAATTTTTAACTGAATTATCCATGTGTTAAGTCAGGAGAGACGATTTAAATGTGTATAGTTTCTATTTCCGGTCAATATAATTTTCATTAGTACAACGCGCCAATTTTAGACTGAAAGTCCGAGTAATGAGCACCCATGTAAACCCAACATTCAGCCCCCGCCCGTCGGGGCTTGAGCAAATAGATAGGGTTGCATGATGCTTCCACGCAGAGCTGAAACCGACCCGCACACGAGTACTGGTAAACCGCTTAGAGGATCTAAGCATGCCCAGGCAATGCGGTGCGAGTCGGAGCGTCCATGCTTAAAAACCTTATTGGTTTCATTGGGCGGCAGGGCTTGAGATGTCATTTCATCTCAATGTCGGGTAAAATTCCCGCAGAATTGGAAGCAACGTCTCCAAAATAACCTTTACAGTGTTGACGGGGACGTTAAACCTCAAATCAAACAAAACAAAAACCCAACTTTAATTTATATAGAGACAAGTGTCGTTTGCAGGGGTAATACATCTTTTCATTTCTTCTCCAAGACATAGGTTGTGGGTGCTCGTTAGAACCACCTCAACGAGGCGGTTCTAACCAGTACTCACAACGTATGTTGAGGTCATAGATTAGAAAAATATCACACATTTTCATGAAAAAATAAGTGTTTTTGAGATAAGAAAGAGTGCATAAGTAGCCGTAATGATGCGGTGACACTTTAAAGCACCACGTTAACGAGTCCGTGAAATGAACACCCCACTAAACCCCACTTTATATCGAGAAAACTGGGGTTTAAGGGGGTATCCATTTTTTTCTTATTTCTGCTCCAAGACATAGGTTGTGGGTACTCGTTAGAACCGCCTCATTGAGGCGGTTCTAACGAGTACCTACAACCCATGTTTGCAGTATAAATAAGAAAAATATCACGGAGATATAGCCATTTTGGAGATGTGAAAAACTGCACTATGTCGCTCGGGTGTGTAATTGTAATTAAACTTCCGATCTAGTCCATGTATAGGGTAATCATGCCTTTTTGTGCAAACAATGATTTGCATACTTACTGTTTGGCCAAAAAGCTTTATTCCTGATATTTATCTTTTTGTGTGCGTGTTTATACTCAAGGCACTGCATCATGTGATTAATTATTAACGAAAGCTGCCGATTACAAACTGAACTGCCCATGCAATAACGCTTATCAGAAAAGATGGCATGGCGTCATACCACTGCATCCGGGTAACTCTCAAGAGCACAAATTAATATCATTTACATGGCTCGGACCCGGTTTCATTATTACTTTTGTGTAAAGTGTAGATAAATTCAATGATAGATAGAAAAAAAAACGTTGTATTTACGCATGTTGCTTTTTTGTGTTATTTTATTCTTCATGGAAATATTCGCGATGATCATTTACCCCTATGCGATTTACATTTTCCTGTAGATGTGTTTTTGTTCTTATTTATAACTGTGGTCGGCGACAAAAAGAAGAGAAAATATGTTTCAAGTATAATTTTAATCAACCTTGATATTTGTTTGATATGTATATATTTGCAATGGGGTTGGGTAAAAAGTTTTCTCAACATTAGTTACCCCCCCCCCCCCCCCCCCACACACACACACAAAATGACGTCAACAAATAACATTCACGTGATAGTCATATGAGCTAACAATTAGTCAGTTAGTCAGTTTCTTCTATTAACAATAAATAAATAAATCCTTCCCGGGTGAACATGGAGTGATTGGCATCTACAAAGATGCTAATCAAAAATCGTTTTATGTTTTTATGTGACTCCGGACAGCTCTAAAATGTGTGGTATTACTCCAAATAAGAGCAGATTGATACTCAAAGGGTGGAACTCGCGAGTTTAATAGAACAATCTCAATCGTTCGTTTACATATTTGACTGGTGATCAGCAGGACGCGGGTTCGATACCTGCCGGGGTCGGCAACATTCTTTCGTGGCGATTGATCATGAAATCTTTTCTACGGTCATTCTCTCCCGCTGATTCAAGAAGGGCAGTGGTGAGTTTCTGGCGAAAGAATGTGCACTGTACTTGTTAGCCGCTTACGAATAAGCCTGCCCAGGAAACGTGTGGATAGGTAAACTGACCGGCTCAAAAATGACCTAAAATAGTCTTGACTGGGCCGTTAAACTCCAATACAAACAAATCGTTTACATATTAAGAGCAACGAAGGAAATAGTGCTCTGCGTTTTCTATTTCTTGATTACAGGTAGAAAGTGTTCATTGTTAAATGGTTAATATACAAACCATTTAATAAGTTACTAACTACAATTGTTTCTAATTCTAGAATGCATTACTTACAAATATATGTCACCATTAATATGATGAGGCGGTACGTTTTGTACATCTAGATGGTGTCTTTTCGTCTAATATTTTAATGAATTTAAGGAGGGGCTATTGCGTAAGTTTTCGTCCTGAGAATTCCACAGTGTTATACCTGACGGAATACAAGATTTCCTAAATAGTTCGGTACGACAAAACGGTTGAGTAATATTATTTTGATTTCTCAACTGATAATTGGTGGTTTCTTAATAACAGGAGGGATTTAATCAGTTATGTAACTTGGAACTAACTCATTCATCGATCTGCACACGAAGATCATTTTGTTGTTTACGTCTCTATCCGCAAGAGATCGCCAGCCACATTCTCTGTACAAATCATCAATAGAAGCAGGTCTTATGAGACCAGTTACTAATCTAGCAGCCTCATTTTGAAGCTTTTCGAGAGCATTTGAGTCTTGGAGAGAACACCAATTCCAGACGATTGAAGAATACTAAATAATAGGTAGTACATAAGAAAGATATATCCGGTTTAGTGCAACCTTAGTGAGCGTAATTTTTAATTTTCTCAGTATACCTACATTTTTTGCAGCACTTTTTAATATGTTTTGAATGTGCTTATGCCACTGTCCGTTTTTACTTAAAATCAATCCAAGATGTCTATAAAATTCCACGAACTGTATAGGGACATTATTAAACATCAAATGCCCCAACTGTTTAAGCGTAAACAGAGACGCTTCTGTTTCAGCCGGGTTGGAATTAATTAGCCAACATTTAGCTCACGCAACCGGTACTTGGAGGTCATGGTTAATAATTCATTCAATATCACGAATGCTAGAAGCAAAGCAAAACAAGGAACTACCATCGCAAACAGTCTCGTTAAACTTAAAAGAGATTCAGCGATATCATTTACATAGACTTAAATAGCAATGGACATAATACCGATCCCTGTGGGACGCCAGCATTAGTATTCCTAAAGCCGGACCTAGACGATGTAATACTACTCATTGTTGTTTCTTATCTAAATAATTCGAAATCCATTTAAACACATCCCCGTCTATTCCTAATTGTTTAAGTTTAAAAATAAGTCCCTTATGCCAAACTCTGTCGATTGCTTTCGACACATCGTAGAATACCATGCAAGCAAATTGATTATTGTCAATAGCTTGGCAAATATTCTAGTAAATATCAATTAATTGAAAAGTGGTAGAATAATTAATTTGTTAAAAAAACGGACTGGTATTTATAAATAAGGTCATTTTCATTTAAAAAATATGTATACGTTTAAACACGATTCCTTCTTGTAATTTTCCTGGTCCACTTAAAAGATCTGCCTACTTACGAACGATAAACGGTGATTTATTACTCATCAATTCACACACTAGCATTCTTGTTGTGATCTTTTTCGATTCTAATACACTGCAATAAATGATAACTTTGTCGTTTCCTTCAAATTCTCCTTTCGCCATTTTTAGAAGAAATCTGGTCAGGAATATTGACGGTAACAATTGTATTTCAGTTCTGTTAGTATTGTTCTAGGTACTAGAAAATGACATTAAAGCCGTCTAACGTCAAAGAATCTATGGATGACGCCATGAAACAGCGGCTTTTGGCACCACGGACTTCCGCCTATTGATTGGTTGGTGAATAAACATAGTTTATTATCAATTGCCTATATAGGCACGCTTATCTGGGCTATTTCTTTCGTAGATCAACGACATTCTCACAAATGGCCCCGTTAAAATACATTCGTTCCCTAAAAGGAATAAATCTTTTGAAACACATCACTGAATACTAGAAAGAAGCTTCTCCGTCTGAGGCGATGGGAACAGAATTAATCAATCAAAATATGCATTAAGGACGATTTATTTTCTTTCTTCAAGGAGCCAAACCAAGCACAAAATTATATGCTCTACTGAATCTTCCCGAAGTACAGAATCACTTTAATGAAATGGCTTTGACGGTGATGTATTGTTTCCTTGCATTTTGCATAAGAGCATACCATTTTGAGTTAGTTTTGCAAATGGTTGGTTGCACCGTATAATGATTATCCCATTTAACCCCGATTTATGTGGAGAAAAGTGGGGTTTACAGGTTATTCATTATTTGCCCTATAGTTATCCCAAAAGATAAACTGTCGGTACTCGTTAGAACCGCCTTAGGCGGTTCTAAGAGGCGGTTCTAACTAGCACCCAAAAGCAATTTAGAACTAGAAATAATAATAATAAAAAAACATTAACATCTCAAAACATGCTAGGTCTGGAGATAAGAGAGACGTCATTTGACATTCGTGTGTGTTATCTTTATGTATGATACCGAAAACCATTACGAAAACACGCCTATACAAATAAATTGTTAATTTTACCACTAAAAATGGAAACTTTATGATAAAAAAGTGTGATATTTTTCTTATTTCTGCTCAAAACATAGATTGTGGATACCAGTTAGAACCGCCTCAGCGAGGCGGTTCTAAAGAGTACCCACAACCTCTGCTTATGAGCGGAAATAAAAAAATAATGTATACCCCCCCCCCACAAACCCCAGTTTTACTATGTAAAAGTGGGGTTTAAGGGGGTCAAAAGTATACAGGCGTGTTTTAGTGATGATTATGGAAAATATGAACATTATTGCCAGCATCTTTTGTTACAGAACCTCACAATGACATGCATTTTGTTAACTCCACTTTAGATTGTTTTCTTTTTTTTTTCTGAATTCTGCTCTTAAATATATGTTAGGAGCCATCGTATGAAGTGCCTCAGCGAAGCGGCTCTTACGCACACTCTCAGTCTCTTCATATATTAAGGACCATACATTAGGGAATATGCAAAAGGAAAATAAAAATAAAAAATGAGTTCCTTTAAGATCAATGAAAACATTCATAAGACAGAAGATGGGTCATACTACGTAGTTTCGGCTAATAAAGCCTCATCAGTGACCCTGTAATGATCCGGCAAAGAAAGCCAGAGGAAACATACTGCAATTTTGCGAATTTGGAATAGGCAGTCAATTCAAGGACTGATATAAGTCAAAATGGGGTCCAAATAATTAAAAACCTGTCTAGAATATGAATCTAAACCAATAATTTATTTCCGATTTCTCAGAATATTAACGCTGATCTCAAAGGACCAAAAGTAAAATATAAACTGCAAATCGTCTAATATATCATCCCAGATCCACGAAGAACATCACTATATTGCAAATGGATATGATCCTAATAAAACGAGAAAGATGTTTAGCCATTTTTGCTGAATAGAATCTTCCGCCTTACATATAGCAGGATGGACAAAGGCACCATGAGGTATATACATCCATAAATCTCAATATCCCAGGATGGGCGTAATAGATACTATGATAAATGAGGGTAAAATAAGGTCAAACTAATGGAAAGCGAAAAGCACCGTTAGAATGAAAGAATCAGATATTGATCAAACAGGAAGTCTCAAACACAACCTTAACCTTAACACAAAAGCAGTAAGTATCAAATACAAATTGCTTCGTCCGTCAACATAATTATCATTGTGCTCGTATTAAAATCAGCTTTACTTATCTATTTCATCATTAACAAGGTGTATGAATGACGTGAAGGCAATTGTTCAGGAATCGATACATTACCTCACACCCAATCCCAGACACTAAGGGAAGGGAAACATCAACATATACTAAGGGAAACAAGTTTAGCTTTTTGTTCGGCCCACTTTTTTTCTTCTAACTCTGACGTACTAACTTAATAAAATATGTCCTATAAGTCAGTTCTGATACCAAACTCACAAATTCTGTATTGTTTTCACGCTTTTCTCAGTGCCACGGACGTTTGGCGTAATTCTACGCAATTCACGCCGTAAGCCATGCACGTGCAGTCAATATCGCTGATACTTCACTTTAGTCGTCCCTGCCCAAAAACAGATAAACCGTCGAAAAATCATATAAGTTCTAAGATGGGGCGCCGTCCTGGAGTGACGTTAGACCAGTGTAATATAGCTATTGGAATGCTTACTTGGGGCATGAAAGTTAAGGAGGTTGCAGAACTTTTTCGCGCATCACTTTTGGCTGTTTGTTTCCGTATTACTATGAAATATCTAGAAATTTGGATGACTTATATGATATTGATAACGACTACACTTCGACGGTTCGATCAGTTAAAATTATTCAAAACTTCAATAAAATGAAGGAACTTCTTATGATACCGGAGCCTCGTTTCTTTATTTATGGTTCCATTACGAAAACACGTCTATACAAATACATTATCACCTTTATCTCCGAAAAAATGAAAAATTGTGATATTTTTCTTATTTCTGCTCAAAATATGGAATATATGGATTGTGGATACTCGTGAGAACCGCCTCATCGAGGCGGTTCTTACGAGTACTCACAATCTATATTTTGGAGCAGAAATAAGAAAAATAAGGTTTACCCCTGTAAACCCCAGTTTTACTATATAAATGTGGGGTCCAAGGGGGTCAAAATTATATAGGCGTGTTTTCGTGATGTTAATTTTCGATGGGTTTATTTCATGTGAAATTTATGATAAATGCGATGATTTTGATTTTTAGATTGTAAATGTTTTTCTTTTTTTCTTGGATTAAGCAATTCCTTGAGCGCATCCTGCAGTTTTGATATGTCGAAACTTATCCGGTTTGCCAGAGTGCCTAATCATGTAACTGACTTTGACTAGAACTTAATTATTAACTGCTAAACGTCTATATCACTGTTAATCGACATTTAACTCCACAGAGTTTTTTTCTAATGTTACAATCGTCATTTCGATTTTGTTTCAAAATTTAATTTTGGACTTAAACTTTTGCAACAAGGACTATTGTAACCTGAATTTAATGCTACCTTTTTATATGATTCAGAAAAAAAATGTATGCAGTCATTGTGTTTGGTACTGTGTTTCGTAGAATCATTCTTCGGTATATAAATTTTGAGGTACAATATTTACAGGTTAATGACTTTATATTGTGACATATTCTGCACTTGTGCATAAAACGAAGGACAAACGAGCTTGCCAGTGCGTCTCCGCCGTATGAACGAATGTCAAATATTCCCAATATGTTTATAACTTCTTTATAATATACCCAAAACTAAGACTGTCAACTGTGAACGTAAATCAGATTATATACCAACAAGTTATGGTGTACCAAAAGTGCCAAAATGACCTCTACCGGTATACCTTCATTTTAGATATACAGGTGCACCGGTAAATTTGCAGGTACACCGGTAAATTTGCAGGTACACTCCTATTTTAAATGCGGATGTACCCGTAAATTTGCAGGTACACCCGCATTTAGCGGTCTACCTGCATTTTACAAGTATACCTGTATTAAACGAGTACACCCCTATATTTTCGGGTACACCCCTAAATTTACGAGTGTACCCGCATCTTAAAATGCGAGTATACCTGTAAATTGGGAGTATATCCGTAAAATGCAGGTGTACTCGTAAAATGCAAGTGGACCCCTATTTCTTATTTACCAATTATCAAATCAAAATGCCGCTTACATAGCCACATTTTTGTTTGGCATTTTTGAAAAAAAAAACACACACAAAAAACATGCCTTTAATCATGTGGGACAATTGTAATCCGCCTATTACCTGTGTCCGATTTAATCCGCGCGACAAATTGTATAGAATTAATAGGGCATGTGAATCTAAGACATGATTAAAAAAATACTAGGCTAGATAGCGAAAATGTGATTAAAAATTATGAAAATTCAATCTTTTATCTTAATTTTGATTATACTTTTACATTTTTTAAATAAAATTTAAACTGGTCAATTTTGAAATGAAAATAGGACCCTTCGTCTCGTGAACCTCTCGTTTACTTCAATAGAAAATTAGCAAAGACTCACGAGGGTGTCAGTTTTTATACTGTAATAATTAAATTAAAAATACGTTGTTAAAAATGTGACTTTAAATTCTAGAAGAAAAATTATTTTTCTTTCCAACAGTATCGAATAATAGAAGATCAAATAAAAACAAAGTTGGTCATTTTCAGGTTGTTTTCTTGCCATTTTCAGTACTTTTAGCCGTCTCTCCTCATTGTATCTATTTATAGCTATCGGTTCTCATATTACGCGAGTATCGGATTAAATCGGAAATTTCCGGGTTTTAGCTGGTTTAATGACCTGCTGAAAACATTTTTGTTTATGACATTTAATGCTGAAATAAATTTATTTTTATTTCGTCTTGTTTATATATTTACTGTTTTGATTTTTTTTTCTTGTTTGCTATATTTTTCTGCATGTGACTGATGCCGCAATTAACAAACACTTCATATTGTTTACAAAAGAAGAAGAAGAAAGAAAGAAAAAAAAAACTTTAATTATTGAATTTTTTGACTAGCGAAAATATATTGATTTCGGTGAAAAATCTCTTTTTTTTTTCGAGTACTTCACACACATGCTTAATTGGCAATTGTTGCTAAGTACTGCCAATCATGCCGGTTGTGGGAATACTACTTAAAACCCTTAGGTACTTTTTCTGATCAGAGTCTACGTTGTGCGAAAGATCCAATGCTTCTGCATGCAGCAAGAGAAGTCTAGGATGCGCACGCTGATGTGATTCTTTGCTGGGCACACGTAAATTGTAGGGAGTGCTGTGCCCTGGTTCAACTATTATTTTCTGGGATAAATTGCATGTAATTACACACAGAAAAATAATCATCACGAAAACACGCCTATATAATTTTGACCCCTTGAACCCCACTTTTATATTGTAAACTTGGTTTTACAGAGGTAAACCTTGTTTCTTATTTCTACTCTGTATATAGTTTGTGGGTACTCGTTACACAATCTATATTTTGTGCAACAGAAAATTTCACAATTTTTCATCTTAAAATTGTTTGCTTTTTCGGCAATAAAATTTACTGTGTAGTTGTACAGGCATGGCTAGTAATGTGTTGTCAGGGTTGCAAAACAAAATATATTTTTGTGCTAACCATTAATCAACAAAAGCTGATTTAACAAGTTTCGATTAATATGCATCAATTAATTCATGTATAGAATTTAAGAGTTGACATGCTCTGTGTGTATATTCAAATTAATTGCTTTATGACCCGGAAGACTTTATTGTTGACATGATATCGACAAACTTATGTTAGGTAATCTTTAGACAAACGTTCTCTGTAGTTAATGGACTCGGTCCAGTTAACGCTTTCCCTTTCACCCCTAAGTTTCTGTTAATTAGAATTTAGCCAAACCCGGCCCCAAACCCTCCCCCGTCAAAGAAAAAAAAATAAAAAAGAAAAAGGTTTGAGCACAATTCAAGTCTTTCTATTATAACAAAATATATCCATATATGAACACTCTGATCAGATTGTGCAGATGCCAGGTTGGTCTGGGGTTTGTCATATAATCTTATTCGCTAGATATCAAGTATCCTTTTTTCTTCTCCAGGATATATCTCTTACAACGGTCCTAACGAGTATCCACAATCGATGTTTTGGAGCAAGACTTAACAAACTCGCGCGTCAACGTGCATTTTTTTCAATATCTCCAAAATAGCTATTTTTCTAATGAAAATCTGTGATAATTTTCTTATTCATACTGCATACATAGGTTATGGGTGTTCGTTAGAACCGCCTCAATGAGCGCAAAATAGTGTATACCCCGTAAACCCAAGTTTTCTCCTATTCAAAGTGGGGTTAATGGGGTGTTCATTTCACGGACTTGTTAACCGAATGTATGTATTTACTTTTTTTAGGTAAATACCAAAAATATTATTTCATCGAGTGTATTGAAAACATAAAATTTTTCACTCGTGCAAAAAAAAAAAAAAAAAGAAAAAAGAAACTTTTCTAACGAGTGCGTTGAAAACGTCATAGTTTTCACGAGTGTGCAGCATAGGTGATTTTTTTATTATTTCCAATACAAGAGATGATTTTTTTTTTTTTACGACAAAACTTTGTTTTGTTACGACAAAACAGAAATCTTTTCGTTTTATACGCGACTATGCCGGTATACTGTAGTTAAAAAGCTTCGCAGTGTGAAAATAATATCCCTATTTGTTTCAGATATGCAAATATTTCACTGCTAATCGTGATTAACCCATTTCAGACTGGAAACCCCTAAACGGGTACCGTGGCAAACAGTGCAGGCTCAGATCAGTCGGCCCAGATCACTGTTTTAAAAAATTCAACCATTTTCCAAATAGGTTTTGAAGAAAACACGACCTGCCACCCCTAAATTTTGAAATGGACTCCTGCTATAGGAGGAAGATTCCACTTGGTACAAAAAAGGGTTAAGTGATGTTAGGCCAGCATGGGTTCAACGGATTAAAAACCGATTAGTTGTCAAATAAAATGATTAAAAATGAAACAGTTTGCTTTCTGTGTTCCCCTTTATTGCTTAACGAGGCCAACAGAGCTTTTGTTTGTATTGGAATTAAGTGGTCCAGTCAACACTATTTTAGGTCATTTTTGAGCCGGTCAGTTTACCTATCCACTCTTTTCCTGGACAGGCTTAAACGTAAGCGGTTAACCAGTACAGTGCACATTCTTACGCTCTCTGACGTGCGACTTTAATTAGCCGTTTCCCATCACGTAAAGCAAGTCCTTGAAGAACCCCTCTATAACACGCTCTGTATTAACAGGGGCATACATTATTTTGCTCTTTCTGGTCCAAGACATAGATTGTGGGTACTCGGTAGAGCAGTCTCAATGATGGGTTTCAAACAAACCAGTGACAGACACGTGGAAATCAGTAGTGCAAAGCTACTGTACTTAGTAGCGTTTGTCAATCCGTCTCAAAACTATCAAAACTTTAGCATTGAGTCAACTGCGTTCTACTTAACACACATTGAGCATCAAGGCCAAGTTGTTCAAAGCAGCGTAAGTTAACCCTTTTTGTACCAAATAGAATTTTCCACCTTATATACAGCAGGACTCCATTTCAAAATTTAGGGGTGTCAGGTTGTGTTTTCATCAAAATCTATTTTTGAAAATGACTGAACTTTAAGCAAACAGTGCAGGCCCTGATCAGACGCCGCGTTCTGTGGCATCTGATCTGGGCCTGCACTGTTTGCCAAGGTACCGCTTTAGGGATTTCTGATATACTGAATGGGTTAATGAACTCGCTACTGGTCAAAACGTTAACTATTCAATAGGTAACTAATACTCTTGTATTTCTGCTGGAAAATGTGAGGAGCTTTTTGCAAAATTGATGCAAACCCAATTCGCATTTTTTTTCTGTACAAAATGATCAAAAATTTAACGACTCGTTAACTGACGACTTCGCCAAGAAAAAAAATAAATAAATAAAATAAATAAATAAATAAAAAATAAAAGTGGCATTAGGTTATTTTATAAATGCGGCATAAAACAAACACTTTCCCTTATTTGAAAAGCAATTTAATCCGTATTATATACGGACCAATAAATCATCATATTTAGTTAAAACAAATATGCCACTGTAATATCCTTAAACAATTGTCTGAGACAAGGATTAACGGGCACAACCGATTGTCACCAAAAACTGCCGGCAATAGCCGAATTGCTTTAAAACAGGTGTCAAGTAGCGTAATTCTGGAGACTACCTGGAAAAACTGCCAGTACAGGTTTGTTCCCTTGATTTCCCTTGATTTCATATGGCCGAACTTTTCCCGTATGTTTGTAGTCTATACTTTATGCACAACATGATTAAATGTTAAAAAAAAAACCGGGCAAATAAATAAATAAATAAAAATCTTTACGTGCGCTGTTTCGTCGTTACTGCAACCTCTGTTGGCTTTGAATGGTTCTGTATGAGAAGTTAAGGCAATGCTCAGGAATCGATACAATTAACCCACACCTCCAATCAGAGACACCAAAGGGAAAGAAATACAAACATTAAATAAATAAACCCCAATGGAAACACCAACATCGGATAACCAAAAGGACAGCAACCAAAAAAATAAGCGATACACCCACTCAAAGACAAACCATAACAAAAATAAACCGCGCCAGAAGAACCGCCTTGGAACGGTCAGTAAAAAGAATTTTACAAGGGGGCTTAAATCGATGTTATGCGGCCGCAATCCTCGTCCTTGATTCCGTCGCGATCTAGACAAATAATTTGTTCAGTCTGCACGAAGTCTTCCGAATTTGTCAGTGCAACATCTCTGAGAACACAAACATCTTACAACCTCAGAGATGAAATAACTGTGAGGACTGGACAGCAACAAACCACTACAATGCTGGAGCAAACAGAAAACCAACAGTTAGACTTCGATGAGCCAAACCAGAGACAGAGCATCAGATACCAATCAACATTACATAAGTACGCCTTAAAGCTGGAACCGTCAAAGACCTTGTTGCAGAAGAGGTCCAACATTGAATTTTGAATTTAAATCGGAATGACGCAAATAAAATTTAAAAAAAGCGTTAACTTTTTAATCAGGGTTATTGGTATCATATAATACGCAAAGTAGAAGTGGAGGCAATGATCAGGAATCGATAGAATTAACCCACATCTCCAATCAGAGACACCAAAGGGAAAGAAACACAAACATGAAGCAACAGACCCAAATTGAAACATCAACAGCGGAAAGCCAAAAAGGACAGTTATTTTCCCACAAAATGGCCAATTGGCTATCCACAACAAAACAATATAAGCGATACAAACACTCAAAGACAAACCATAACAAAAAATAAACCGCGACAGAAGAACCGCCTTGGATCGGTCAGTGAAACGAATTCCTCGGGGGGGGGGAGGGGGGGGGGGGGCTAAAATATATTTTACGTGGCCACAATCCTCGCCCTTTAGTCCGTCGCAATTGAGACAAATTATTTGTTCAGTCCGCATGGTGGCCTCCTAACTCTTCAGTGCAACATCTCCGTGGACATGAAAAATCAAACAACCACGGAGATGAAACAACGCTGAAGACTCGACCGCAAGAAAACACTGAAATGCTGGAGCAAAAGAAAACTAACAATTAGACTCCGATTGGCCCGACCGGAGACAGAGCAAAGCCTTTTAAACTTTTAAAGACGTCATTCCGATTTAATTTCGAAATTAAATATAGGACTTGTATCTCTTCTGCAACAAGGTCTATCGGTACCCGAGTTTTATGGTGACTTAGTATATAAGTTTAAAATAATATATAACTGCAATGACTTCAGTACCCAATTTCGTAAAATCATTCTTCGATATAAAAAGATTGGGTACAACAAAAATGTTATACGACAGACTGCATGCATGGTAGTTAACCCAATCACGGTTGACAAATTTGCTTCCCTCTTTAATTGCACGTCGGTGCGTCAGGCCTCAGATTCTATGACGGTTCCAGCGTAAAGGCTCACTGAGAATAAGAGAGAATCTTATTTTATGTAATGTTGGTTGGTGCCTGACGCTCTGTCTCTGGTCGGGCCCATCGGAGTCTAACTGTTGTTTTCTTTTGCTCCAGCATTTCAGTGGTTTCTTTCTGTCGTTGATTGATTTTTGTGTTCTTTTGAGACATTGCACTGATGAGTTTGGAGGCCTTCATGCGGACTGAACAAATTATTTGTCTAAATCGCCGGAGAGGTAAGGGCGAGGATTGTGGCCACGTAAAACCGATTTAAGCCTCCGGGTGTAATTCGTTTCACTGAATGTTTCAATGCGGTTCTTCTGTCGTGGTTTATTTGTGTTATCGCTTGTCTTTGAGTGTGTGTATCGCTTATACTGTTTTGTTTTGGATAGCCGATAGGACATTTTGTGGAAAAGCAACTGTCCTTTTGGCTTCCTGCTAGTGATATTTCCAATAGGGTATAGTTGTTTCATGTTTGTGCTACTTTCCCTTGGTGCCTCTGATGGCAGCTGTAGGTTAATACTATCGATTCTTGATTATTGCCTTCACTTCTATTTTACGTAGTTTATGATACCGAAAACCCTGATTAAGAAGTTTAGCAGTTAACAAATTATTACGAGTATTGAAGTCAGTTAAATGACTAGACAGATGGTCAGACCGTAAAATATATTTACGTTTAGAGCAAATTGGTACAATGTTACTAGTTGTGATAACTCTGGAACAATACAACGCCGTTTGATTAAAACAAAAACAAATAATAATAATAATAAAACATATATGTTTGAATTACTTTACAAAAAGATTTTTTTGTGAAATTGCCCCATGAATTGCCCCATGGAATTTCACATACAGCGTGTCTTAACACGTGAGAGGTATTCATCACGAAAATACGACTATATAAATTTGACCTCCTTAAACCCAATTTTATATAGGAAAACTGCGGTTTGTAGGGTTATACATTATTTTCTTATTTCTGCTCAAAAATAGAGATTGTGGGTACTCGTTAGAACCGCTACGTAGAGGCGGATCTGACGAGTATCCACACTCTGTGTTTTGAGAATTGTCGTTTTTCGGTGTTTAAATTAACAATGTATTTGTTTAAGCGTGTTTTCGTAATGTAACACATTTTGATAGGAAAGACCAGAGCAGTGACACTGCAACTCTCAGACGTCTGTGGCGCCTTATCAGGCCTAATTTTTTAGTTAAACGTTTAGCACTTTTCTGAATAAATATCTATAAATAAACTTAGTCTGACAGCAGTACAATTGAATTTCGACTATTTCATTCTACAAGTATAAGCTTTTACAAAAAGATTGAGTCTACGCTCAGCGCACACTAATTTGTGCAGTACCTGGACTTGAAAATAAAATGACAAAACGTATCACGTGTATGTTGTAATAATTTGTCAGTTAATATGTACGTGTATAACAGTCACAGATGAAAAAAATAAAGATTTCTAACTGTTCTCTCCAATAAAAATAAAATTACCGATTACTACTTGTACTACATGCCTACATTTACGGTTTCTTTCATTTCGCATTCTTGGTTAACCTTTTCATTTCGCATTCTAGATTAACCTTTCATTTCGCATCCTAGGTTAAACTTATGAAACAATCCTCCCATCTTACCGTCTAACAAAAACATGAAAAAAAAAAACTAGATGTACTGTATTATGAGGGCAAAATCCTCGAATATATGTTTATTTTGCAAGCGTGAGAGCACCTATGCATGCACATGTGATAAACTTAAGGCAGCGTTCCGCTAATACCGGGCTTTAGTAATTGTGACACATAACTATTATGACCAGTCAACAGGAAATCATCCAGTCGTGACCTTTTCTTGAATGCTTCCGGAGCAAAAGTCATCATTAGATAGTCTTCGCCCGTGGACAATTAAGCGGAAAACGTTACTCAGGGTGTAAAGGGTTAATGTAATTATGCACTCACGCTTCAAATCCAGTGATATGTAGCTACCAAGAAGTGCTTAAAGAACGATGTTCAATATGGAAATGGACAAGTTTCCGTCGCGAGCGTGTCATAATTAACTTATCTCAAGTACGGCGTTACATTCGTCTGGCACTGTAAAATTATGCCCTAGAGCTCTAAGCATGAAAAACAAAAACGAGCAAAAAAGAGATATGGAGATGGTGAATGCGGTCGCTTCAGTTTCTTAACACAGGATCAACGTGATTTTAATTATCACCATAACCACATAAAGCTTTTTAAATTGCGTGTAGGGCTTGCAAACTTCAGTACAATATGCAAAGAGCCTTAATAAAGCTGTCATTTGTTCTATAAAGTCCAAAGGCATTCTTGTTATTTTTTGTTCCAACACTAGGCTTTCAGAGAGTACCCAAAGCTTGCCCATGGTAGCTCATATGCCATTTTTTGATGTTTCACCGTTCACCTTGGCACCAGTGCAAGTGTTATGAAACTCGCTTTCTCCATCAAATGTATTTATATTTTTATTTCCTTCGGAATCATCGAGCTTTTTTGTTTTTATGAAAATGAGGTTGTGTGAATTTAATGAGTACTGATACGCCAGGAACTGATCGAATAAGAACCCCAAAGCATTACAATAACATAACCGTACGACATAGTGCATTTTTCATATCCCCAAAATGGCCATTTTTCTGATGAAAAATGCGTGACATTTTTTTCTTATAAATACTGCAAACATATATTGTTGGTGCTCGTTAGAACCGCCTCATTGAGGTGGTTCTAACGAGTACCCACAACCTATGTCTTGGAGCAGAAATAAGAAAAATAATGTCTACCCCCGTAAACACCAGTTTTCTCTATATAAAGTGGAGTATAGAGGGTCTTCATTTCACAGACCTGTTCACGTGATGCCTATCCGAAATATCAAAGGTAGACGGACACACGCACCTTACCCATTGTGATAACTCACCCGTGCGACATAGTGCATTTTTCACATCTACAATATGGTTATTTTTCAGATAAAAATCCGTGATATTTTTCTTATTTATACTGCAAACATGGGTTGGAGGTGCTCGTTAGAACCGCCTCATCGAGGCGGTTCTAACGAGTACCCGCAAACTATGTCTTGGAGCAGAAATAAGAAAATAATGTATACCCCCGTTTTCTCTATATAAAGTGGGGTTTAGGGGGGATCTTTTTTCATGGACTTGTTCACGTGATGCCAAACAACAAAATCATAGTTGACCAGCCGTGTCAGCACAGAAGGCAACTCTGTTTACCTTTACCGAACTTAATAATTTGGATACACAGAAATACTGCCATTAAACGTTTAACACCTAAATAGCACCAAACATGATAGAAATAAAACGAAAGTACCGCTTTGGCCGACCAGTGATAATTAACAAGGCGGGCTGGGTAATTAAATATGTAGACTCTGCTCAAAATCATAGATTGTGGGTACTCGTCGGAACCGCCTTACCGAGGCAATTCTAACGAGTGCCCACATTCTATAATTGGAACAGAAATAAGAAAAATATCACAATTGTTTTCATCATAAAATTTTCGGCAGTAAAGTTTACAACGAATTTGTATTGGCGTCTTTTCGTAATGTTACGTTTCCGACAAGCCTCCTTAATCCGGTATTATATTTAGAAATCAATTCAGAGTGTCTACAATAAAATTCAGAAAAGAAACTATAGCCGCCGTTTTTGGTTACGATACCCTTATTATAAACGTTTGGCCATTATTTTTATTATGAGCATTGAAATCAGCGAAATGACTAAACGCCCTAGCAAAGCGAATAAGCTTAAAGATATCAACAGTATAAGAAACAGAAGTAGAAGCAATGATCAGGAATCGATACAATTAACCCACAGCTCCCATCAGAGACGCGTAAGGGAAAGAAATACAAACATGAAGCAACAGACCCCAACGGATACACCATCAGCGGAAAGCAATAAGTTGTGCGGGGACAATCGCCGTCTAAAAAGAAAAAAAAACAAAACAAAAAAAAAAAAACAGATAACAAAGAAAAATGTTGAAAGCAAACACATCGCATTTGGTACTATTGATTTTCATAAGCTGATAAATGTTAAATTATCTAAACACGGAGCCTCGGTATCAGAAGAATGAATCTTATTTCACCGAATTTCGGTAGTATATATGCGACTAACCAGTACTTCAAAATAAGGATTGGCAATATTCAAAAGGTCGTCCAAATACCAAGGCTTTCACAGAATAGCGAGGATTGTGGCCGAGGACTGTGGCCACGTAAAATCGAGTTTTATTGACCGTTCCAACCATTCCAAGGCAGTTCTTCTGTTGTGGTTTATTATAATTATATTTCGTTTTTCATGTTTGTATTGCAAACATATTTTGCTTGGCAATCTAATGGGAAAGAAACTGGCCGTTTGGCTTTCCGCTTGTGACATTTTCATTATGGTGAAGATGTTTTATGTATGTGTTTCTTTCCCATTTTTGTCCTTGATGAGAGGTGTGAAGTTATTGTATCGATTGCTGATCACTGCCTTCATTTCCATTGAGAGCTAAATTTCTTCATTGACATTAGCTTTAGGGTCAACATACTCAGACAGCATGTGATACCTTTCATCCAAAATAAAATCAAATTAGCCACAAGAGGAGCTCGATTAGTACATACAACGGAATTTCTTCAATTTTTATGTGTAACGTAGTACCAAATCGAAAATGTTATCTAAAAATATATTAAAGCGTGACAAACATTTTGGCAAGACCAAAGTTCAAACCGGTTTTTCGTCATTATGTGTGGAGAAGTAAAAAACAGCAATTTTACTATTATAAGCAATATAGAGAGTATCGTCTTTCTTAGTTTCTCACCGATTTAATAACGGGGCAAATTTGTATATTGTGTTTAAGTGTTTAAAAATCGTATGTAGACAAACTAGACACGCAATATCCTCTACACTTCAGTTTATCAAGATCTTCAAAAGAAATTTTAATGGACTAAAACATGTTCCTGAATGTTCTTACACATTTCACTGTAACTAATAGCATCAATGTTGATAGCGGTAAGGCAAAAAAGTTAATGATTTGGAAAATTCCGTGGTGATAGTCTGACATCGCTAGTTTTCGAACTCATCCTTGCTTTTATCTAAGACTGACTTGTTTGTAATCTTGAAGAAGACATGATGGACATTGAAGGAGTTACGGTGATGACAAGGTCAAAAATAGACATTTTCTGCAAACAAAGGGGCGTAACGGCTGTCCTCATCTGTTTTCGAACTCATCTAAGATTTAATCATTGACGTTCTTACAAGTAAGTTTTTAGTAGATCCGATAAAAATTGAAGGGGCTATGGTGATGACAAGGTACAAAAATCGGCATTTTCAGCAACAAAGGGGCGTAACTCTGTGATAAATGTGCCGACTTGGCAGGTATTCGAACTCATCCGAAGTTTTATCCCCAGCCACCTTATATAATTATAATTTTCAGAAAGATCCGATCAAAAGTGAAGGGTCTACGGTGATGACAAGGTCAAAAATTGATATATTCAGCAATCAAAGGGACGTAACTCTATGATAAATGGGCCAACTTGGCCGGTATTCGAACTCATCCTAACTCATCCGGTGTTTTATCCCCAGCCGTCTTACCTATAAGTTTCAGAAAGATCCGATCAAAACTGAAGGGGCTACGGTGATGACAAGGTCAAAATCGACATTTTAAGCAATCAAAGGTTCGTAACTCTAAGATAAATTTGCCAACTTGGCCGGTTTTCAACCTCATTCGAGTTTTTATCCCCAGCCATCTTATAAATAAGTTCCAGAAAGATCCGATCAAAACTGAAAGGGCTACGGTGATGACAAGGTCAAAAATCGGCATTTTCAGCAATCAAAGGGGCGTAACTCTATTATAAATAGGCCGACTTATTAAACTCATCTGAGATTTTATCCCCAGCCACCCTACATATAAGTTTCAGAAAGATCCGATCAAAACTGAAGGGGCTGCGTTGACGAAAAGGTCTAAACACGGCATTTACAACAGCGCAATCGGCAAGTTAGCAATGGGTCTTCTCCCAGACGTACTTTTGATGTTGTTTGAGACGAATATCAAATACGTGCCGAAAGCTTTGTTGCACCGTTTTGAACTTTCCATCACGTGCTTCTGAACCGGTATTTGAGATGATTGACAACCGTCTTTGGACGTTTCAAGCGTGGGCGGGACAATAGCGCTGTCAGTTAATGTTACAATCGATTTTAATACTGCTCAAAAGAAGATTGTGGATACTCGTTAAAAACTAGAAGCGGTTCTAAACAGGAGTCCCCACAATCTATAGTCTGCTCAAAACAGAGATTGTGGATACTCGTTAAAACCTCTAGGTGGCAACAGGGCTTTAGATGTCATTTCATCTCAATGTTGGGTAAAAGTCTCACAAAATTGGAAGCAACTTCTCCAAAATGACCTATACAGTGTTGACGGGTACGTAAAACCTCAAATCAAACAAAACAAACAAAACCTCGAGCCGGTTCTAACCAGCAGTACCCACAAGCGAATATATATTCTCCTCAAAACAGACTTAGGATACTCGTTAAAACCTCGAGGCTGTAGCAGAAACAAGAAAGAACAATGGATGAACCCCTGTATATACATGTATTAAAGTGGCCGAGCCGGCACTCGACATTGAACCAAGCGTGGTAGCTCAATGGTATAGTGCACCCACCTGTGATGCTAGAGGCCCCCGGTCCGATTCCCGGCCGCGGTAATAAAACTGCGTTGTCCGAACATGCTCCGGGTGAATGCCACAAAGTGCATCGTCCTCTGCATCGGGACGTTAACTGGGGCCCCCCTGCACGTGCAGGGAGGCCCATTCTGTGCAGGTTAAAGATTTCTTCGTTATTACATGATTACTGTGTATGTTTTCATCCTGCAAACCTGGATCTGCAATGACCGATCACACTAGAATTGAAAACGCTCGAATGTCGATTCGACCTATAATAGATAGAAATAGTAGAAAGAATGAACTGGAGAGGAGCAAATTCTTTCCTTTAAAAAAAAGAAAATAAATAAATAAAAAAATCAGAAAATAAATAAATAAAAACAATATTTGTCACTTAATTGCTCGACTCGACGGTTACTGATTTTTGCGTGCCCACTAGGAGACCTGTTGGGTCCGCACTTTTAAATTTTGAAATCTTCCTGCACAACTTCATTTTCATATCTGTCTAGGCAATGGTAACTGAGAACTTATCGGGACAAAAATTGGGCGGAAAAAAGAGAAGTAACCCAGAAAAACTAATGTCTCGTTTTGGAGACTTAACCCTTATCCTGCTGAATAAATTAATTTAGCCACACCCATTGTTGACTATCAAAGCATCATGCAGCCCATGTATTTCTTAAAGCCCCGATGGGCGGGGGCGCAACACTGTATAGGTCAATTTGGAGACGTCACTTCCAATTACGTGGGACTTTTACCAGACATTGAGATGAAATGATATCTCAAGCCCTGCCACCCAATGAAACCTATAGGGTTTATATACATGGACGGTCTGACTCGCAACACATTTCCTAGGCAGCCTCAGAACCTCTAAGCTGTTTACCAGTACTCGTGTTCGGTCAGCTCTGCGTGGAAACATCATGCAGCCCAGCCTAAGTTCTGCAAGCCATGATGGGCGGGACTATTCGCAGAAACAGTAGGAAGTTCCAACATTGAGTGGTAGGGGTCAAAATTAAAAAGGTGTGCTTTTAAGGTTCGTATCAACTACGAGACTATGAAGATGTGCAAGCTTACTTATAATCACAGTGTTGGGAACAGAACTTTATTGAGCATCAATGATGGGAAATGCCGGATCCGGCGTATTTTTTACGCTAGATTTTGCGTAAAGTTTCCAGCCTCAGGTCTGTAGGCTGGTGTGTTTTGCCAACCGCGACTGCGGAAAAAATGACAGGTCCATCTTGCGACACTCGGGTGTGCTGTGACAAATCAAGCATGTGGCTGATTAACACTTATTGAATGTTTTGCTTCCCGGATTTTTGTACACAAACTTGAATTATCGGTAATTTGATTCTTGAGAAAATGTCGGGGCATAATTAAACCTATATTATGATAAAAAAAAAAACAGAATCGCCGATATTGCGATTCCCTGTCTAACACCATTATCCATACCATCAACCAATATCAAAATGCGTTAATCTGGCAAATAAAATTAATGTTTGGCCATTAAACATTAAATATAGAATAATGAAACTAATCATAACTGAAGTTTATTTTATCAGATGCATTAGTTTGAATTTTAAAAATTGATTCGAAAATAAACAATTTTTATGTGGAAGTTCGCCATTGCGACTGAACGGAGAAATGACCCGAATTACTTATGGTTCAAGCCCCAAGTCTTTCGGATCCTTACGAGACACATATTCATGGTGCTGCCTGACACAACAGCCTATAATACTGGCACAGCATGCAACGCTTCAGATTTCTATAAACTCCTAAAGCCTGCCCTGGCGAGTCTTACATGCAACGTTTCAGATGTCTGTTAACTTTAGCCATAAACTCCCAAATAAAGCCTGCCCTGGCGAGTCAGACCATCAGAGCATAAAAACCATATCGGTTTAACTGGGCGGCAGCGATTGAACTGTCATTTTATCTAAATGTCGGGTAAAATTTCACACAAAACTGGAAGTAATGTCTCCAAAATGACCTAAATAATGTTAATGGGGATGTTAAACCTCAAATCAAGTAAACAAACAATCTAACAGAAAAGCAGAAACATTGGTCAATTAAAGTCTGTTATTGGTCACATGAAATCTGATGGGAATGACTTGGCAGATTTTCCACATTTTTTAAAAGGGGACAACTTTCGGAACTTCCTGTTTGCTTTTCTATAAGCTTTGTCCCACGAAAAAGGGGTCTACTCTTAAAGGAAAGAATTTGCTCCTTAGGAGCAAATTCTTTCCTTTAAGAGCTGACGAATTTGCTCCTTAGGAGCAAATTCTTTCTTATAAGAGTTGATCCTTATTGACATGGGAGACTAAAATACGCTTGAAAGAGTTGTCTCCCCTGAATTGTATGCATTCCACTGAAAGTCTGAAAAATATATTTGTCACTTAATTGCTCGATTCGACGGTTAATAAAATATTTGGGCGGATTTTTGCGTGTTTTCTTTTCGTGATTTTATGGGCCCACCCTTTTAAATTTTGAAACCTTCCTCACAACTGGACAAAAATGGGCGGGAAAAAAGAGAAGAAACCCAGAAAAACCAATAAGACTTAACCCTTATCCTGCTGAATATATACATTTAGTCACAGCCATTGCCGACTGTCAAACATTTAAATTTCTTAACATTATTCACAAGCTGCATGGCAAACAGTGTCGAACCTCATCTCTGTTTGTAAAAGTAGGGGTTGTTATGGGTTAAATGTACACTAAAGCCACTTTATAACTGAGCCTCCTGTTGTGCCCATTTCTGTTTGTTTGTCTGATTTGAGGTTTAACGTCCCCTTCAACACTGTATAGGTCATTTTGGAGACGTTGCTTCCAATTTTGTGGGACTTTTACCATTGAGATGAAATGACATCTCAAGCCCTGTCACCCAATGAAACCAATATGGTTTATAAGTATGGGCGGGTTGCCTCGCATCGCTTTGTATGGGCAGGCTTAGATCCTCTAAGCGCTTTACCAGTACTCGTGTATTCTGCATGGTAGCCTCATGCAGCCCATCTATATCTTCAGGCCCCGATGGGCGGGGGCCGACCAAACAGTGTAGACCCCGATCAGACGCCGCGTTCTGTGGTGCCTGATCTGAGTCTCCATTGCTTGCCAAGCCTCTCACAGCGAACATTCTCTACTGAAATCATATACGCTAATTGGTGATTGATTTTTTACATGACCCGTGGCGTCATGCAGTAGATTTTTGACAATCGCTTAGCTCCGCCCTCTCCTGTGGGTTAACCGGTATTGGATGGTGATGTTAAGTATTGATTACGGTCACTTTGACATTCTTGTCACTTGCAAGACCTATTCTGGTGTAGCGTGTCAGTGTTTTTTGACGTATCTGCTCTTTAATGAACCGACGGGACATGACGTATTGCTAACTTGCTGGGTGCGCGGTTGTAAAGCAATCAGAGTGACTTTACTTTATGATGAATGGACTGACTTGTTCGATTTTCGAACACATCCGAGGTTTTTTCAAAAGCCACCTTACATATAAGTTTCAGAAAGCTCCGATCAAAACTAAAGGGGCTACGGTCATGACAAGGTCAAAAATCGGCATTTTCAGCAATCAAAGAGACGTAACTCTATGATAATCTCTTCTGTAACAAGGTATATCGGAACCCGAATTTTATGCTGATTTAGAATATAAATTCAGAAAAATATAACCGAGATGACCTCAGCCCCAAATTTCGTAAAATCATTCTTCGATATAAAAAGATTGGGTGCAACATAAATGTTAAACGACAAACTGCATGCATGGTAGTTAACCAAATCACGGTTGACAACTTTGCTTCCCTCTTTAATTGCACGCCGGTGGGTCAGGCCTTAGATTCTATGGCGGTTCCAGCGTAAAGGTTTACTGAGAATAACTGAGATTTAATTCTAAGGTTTACTGGGAATAACAGAGATTTAATTCTTTGTAATGTTGGTCGGTGCCTGATGCTCTGTCTCTGGTCAGACCTATCGGAGCCTAACTGTTGGTTTTCTTTTCTTCCAGCATTTTTTTCGAATCCTCGTCGTTTTTCATGTCTGTGGTTGTTTGTTTTTTGTGTTCTCTGAGATGTTACACTGATGGGTTAGGAAGCCTTCATGGGGACTGAACAAATAATTTGTCTAAATCGCGACGGAAGTAAGGGCGAGGATTGTGTTGCTTTTGTCTTTTTTATTTTGGATAGCCGTTTGGCCTTTTGTGGGAAAATAACTGTCCTTTTGGCTGGCTATTCGCTCATGATGTATTTCTTTCCCTTTGGTGTCACTGATGGGACATACGGGGTGATTGTATCCGTTCCTGATAATTGCATTCACGTCTGTTTTATACTCTCAGTACATTTACATTACCAAGTAGCAAAAGCAAACCAACACCGCTCAATAATTACGCAGAGCCAGTTAACTAATACATTGTAATAACAATAATAATCAACCTGATTTATAAAGGGTAACCCATTCAGTACTAGTACTAATCTTCTATGTGGCTCTCTTTTCCTGGGTAAGAACCAGTACTTAGCAATGTGGATAAAGTTTCTCAAGGAAACAACACGTGGCGCTTGCGGGGATCGAACCGGCTACCTCTCGATCTCAAATCAGATGCTTTACCACTGCACCACAGCGCTCCACAAGGCATGATCCCGACTCATATAATTCGTAACAATATATCTCGGTGGTTCGATCGCCTCCGCCGATCGGAGATTTAGATTGGTTTGCATGGTGCTTCAACGCAGAGCGGAAACCGACCGCACATGAGTACTGGTTAATCGCTACGAGTGGTGCAAATCGGACCATTCTCGCATAAAACCCTGTTTGTTTCAATGGGCGGCGGGGCTTGAGATTTCATTTCATATCAACGTTGGATAAAAGTCGCAAAACTGGAAGTAACGACTCCAAAATGACATATAGTGTCGACGGGGACGTTAAACCTCAAATCAATCAAACAAATAAGCAACAAAACTCGGTGGATCGTTTGAAGGGATGGGTATACTGTATGTTTTACCCTAAATTCGGGACCAAATCGTGCTTTTTTTACACGCTTCACAGCCAGTAACAAACATTTGACTCAGTGTGGGCCTTTAAGTCTGGTCGCAAATCAAAATTTGCATGCATGCCGATCTGATATAGTGACTATTCTTGTTAGTAGTGTGTCGGAGGTTCGGTTGGGGGTAACAGATTGCCATTGGGGTACAAGGTCTCACTTGTTAGAGTAATAAAGAGGTGCTGAGTTTGAGTACGTGTCGATCCATGCTCTATGTTTTCTCTGCGGCACTCATTTAAGTATTACGTTTTGGTTTTTATAAAAGTGGGTCGCAAAATATTACATTGTTTTCTCTTCCTCGATGACTACCAATTGAGTTATTAGCCGTTTATAATGTTTTTATCTTCTATGTGAAATAGAAGTAGAGGCAATGATCAGGAATCGATACAATCAACTCAGAGACACCAAAGGGAAAGAAACACAAACATCTCGACGCCCCGATGAAGACTCATTTAAAAGTAATAATTTATGATAGTTCGTTTGCTGGGTAAATTGTCATCGTTGCAATAACGTTAACATTGTTTTATTCTAGATGAATACCCAATATGGCATTCATTGTATGCAATGTTTTCGTGTTCGGTATACATGCATATGTTGCAAAACCCTGGAGCATATATTAGGAAGCAACATCAACACGCATTTAGCCTTTGAGAGCATTCTTGCTTACTGTCAACATGGTTTCCGGAGTCAAGGGTCTTGCGAAACGCAGCTTGTTCAATTTTACCATGCCATTGTGAGCAATCTGGAAGGGGCAATAAACCATGGCCACAAACAGACTGACTTGATCATCATCGACTTCGCTAAGGCCTTTGACAAGGTACCTCACAGAAGGCTATTACATGAACTGGAGTACTATGGGATAAGAGGATCCACACATAGTCGGATTAGCTCATGGCTCTTTGAACGCTCACAACAAGTTTTACTTGATGGTCAAGCGTCTGATCCAGTCCCTGTTTTTTCTGGAGTCCCCCAAGGTTCGGTCCTTGGACCGGTCCTTTTCTTGGTTTTCATTAATGATCTCCCCGATAATATCAGGTCATCGGTCCGTTTGTTTGCTGACGATTGTGTCCTGTATAGGAACAAATATTCTCCTTCAACTGTCTTATTTTACAAGATGACCTGGATCAACTTGCACAGTGGGAGGCCGATTGGCACATGAAGTTCAATGTGGCGAAATGTCACTCAATGACGGTGTCACGACAACCTCCTGGCAAGCAAATTAAGTTTGATTATACACCAGCAAATTTTGAAGCATTTTCAATCCGCCAAATACCTTGGTATCACCATCACTGACGATCTTGATTGGGGTCAACATATCTTTGAGATTACATCTTAAGCAACTAGGACTTTAGAATTCCTTAGACGGAACTTGGCCTTTGCACCTAGGCAGACAAAGGATGTTGCATATAAAACATTGGTTCGCCCCAACTTGAATATGCCTCACCCATTTGGCATCCCTATATTAAAACTCAGACTCAGCAGGTGGAGAAGGTGCAGAGGACAGCTGCTCGATGGACCTGTAGGCGATGGCGAAATAGAAGCAGCGTCGGTGACATGCTTAATGAGCTAGAGTGGCCGTCCCTAGAGGCCCGTCGATAGCAGTCCTCTTTAACCTTCTTCTACAAGATACGTACACTCTGATTCAGTGTCTATTAATAATGATAGGTACTTGACCCCAGAAACAGCGTCGACCCTGGAGTGTATGTAATATACACCTGTGGTAATGGTCAAATGTGACCGACGCAGTATCAGAAGATAGAGAGATAGATAGACCCAAACAAGGGCATCAACAGTAAACGACTCTCAATATCGTAGATACCAGTCCTATAGTGATGCCCTGAAGAACTCCTTCTTTCCTAGAATTATTCCCCAATGGAGTAGTCTTCCTTAGTGAATGCAATGTTCGCAGGAGAGTTTAAAGCCAGTACAGTGTTTGTTTGTTTGTTTGTTTTGAGGTTTAACGTCCCCGTCCACACTGTAAAGGTCATTTTGGAGACGTTGCTTCCAATTTTGTGGGACTTTTACCCGACATTGAGATAAAATAACATAGTGTAAGATTGAGACTCGGAGGTATGCGTTTTAGGATACCAGTCCTCTGTTAAGCAGATTGTAAATAGTTTTAAGGATGCATCCAGTGACTCTCTCTTTTTTATAGCTAAAGGCTAAATTTAGCCACCCATCAACTGAGGCAATGGCCAGATATGACCGACTCAGTATAAGAAGATATATAGATTGATACCCGTTGTTAAATGGACTTTTTGTGATATGCGTGGTTAATAACCAATAATGTGCTGAGTTTTTAAACTGTTTTGAGTGCCCGTTAAACTGTTACGAATTAACACTGTTTTTCGTTCTTGCATAATTTAGTTGCTTACAATGTTCTAGTGCCCTTGATAATACCCATTCATGTATTTATTGCTACGACGGATTTAGTTTAACTCATTATTTAATAAATGTTTACAGTGTTTTACATTATGAAAGAGTACTCATATTGTATAACATGTTAACAAGGTGTGTTTGATTAATACCCATTTAAATATAGATGCACGTTTGCAATATATACTACTCAAAGTTTGATAGGGATCGCTTTTTATATACGAAATTTTGCACTGAAAAATTCAAATTTCATGACAGAATTTGTTCTTTTTATATTGATGAATATCGTATGCAGAAACTCATGTGCAATTTAGTACTCATGAAAGTGCACACTTCTCACACTTTCCAAAGGAATCCATGCACCCAAAAAACCTTGTTTAACACGGCATTCCAACAGAAAAATCAAACTTGTCAGAGGTCCGTTATTAAGCGTAAAAAACGATTTTTTATGCCCCCGCCTGCCTTGGCAGGAGTGGGGCATATAGCGTTTCGCCGTGATGTTACGTCCGTACGTGCGTACGTGCGTACGTGAGTTCGTGCGTATGTCACGTTCGTAACCACCTCGGGCTGAAATGTCGAGCTGAAACCTCGGACACCTCGGGCTGAAATGTCGAGCTGAAACCTCGGACTTGCATATAATTTTTTTACCTGTTGTGCTACAAAGTTGAAATTTGGTATGACATCTACTCAGACCAAGACCTATCAGTTCATGTTCAAGTTGACCCAAAGTCGTGCCCCTGGGTGGGCCTAGGGGTCAGATTGCGTAACAGGTCAAAATTGTCATATAGGAATTTGCATGCAAAACTGTCAAAATGTCTAATTATCTTGAAAATTTATCAGATTCGAACACCTAAACCATATATATTATTGTTCCTTATGAAATGACACATTCTATGACACAGACTTTGGGTCACTACAGTCACCCCTGGGCCATGCCCCGCCCTCTTTGCTTCATTAAAGTCTTTATATCTTAGAAACTATCCATATCCCCACCCCTTAACCATATATATTATTGTTCTTTATGATAAGATGCATTGACTGATACAGACATTGGGTCCATCCCGACTCCCCCCCCCCCCCATTTATATAGAAATTTGTATGCAAAACTGTCAAAATGCCTAATTATCTTGAAAATTAATCAGATTCGAACACCTAAACCATATATATTATTGTTCCTTATGATATGACACATTCCATGATACAGACTTTGGGTCCCTACAGTCACCCCTGGGCCATGCCCCGCCCCCTTTGATTCATTAAAGTCTTTATATCTCAGAAACTATCCATATCCCCACCCCTTAACCATATATATTATTGTTCCTTATGATAAGATGCTTTGACTGATACAGACATTGGGTTCATCCCGACCCCCCCCCCCCCCCCCCACCTAAACCATATATATTATTGTTGCTTATGATATGACACATTCCAAAACAAAGAATTTGGGTCCCTCCGGTCACCCCCGGCCCTTGCCCCGCCTAATTATCTTGAAAATTAATCAGATTCGAATACCTAAACTATATATATTATCGTTCCTTATGATATGACACATTCCAAGATGCACCCTTTGGGTCCCCCCCCTGGGCCATGCACCGCCCCCTTCGTTATATCTCAGAAACTATCCATGTCACCACCCCTTAACCATATATATTATTGTTCCTTATGATAAGATGCATTGACTGACACAGACTTAATCAGATTCGAACACCTAAACCATACATATTATTGTTCCTTATGATATGACTCATTCTAAGACACAGACTTTGTCTCCCTCTGGTCAACCCCGGACCATGCCCCGCCCCCTTCAATTCATAAACGGCCTTATATCTCAGAAACAATTCATATCCCCACCACTTAACCATATATATTATTGTTCCTTATGATAAGATGCATTCACTGACACAGACCTTGGGTTCCTGTGGACAGCTCCGGGTCCCTCCGGACACCCCTGTGCCATTCTAGAGAATGGGTACAAGCCATATCGACAAAGATATATGGCGGGGGCATCTGTGTACTTTGGACACATGTCTAGTTTATTTGTGAAACTCTAAAATTCCTAGGGGACAGTTGAGAAACCGTCTGAGCCCCGAAGAAATGAACCGTAACGTCCGAATGTTTGAATCTGGCGTCTCTTAACGTCATGTTGCTGGGATTCTGAATGTGTCTCAGAGTGTGGTTTCCCGAATGTGGAAAGTAAAAGTAAAACAAAGATCAGGAATCGATACAATTAACTTACTCCACCCATCAAAGACACCAAAGGGAAAGAAACACAAGCGACCAGACCATAATGGAAACCTTAACAAAGGAAGGCCATAAGGACAGTTACTTTCAACAAAATGGCCATATGGCCATCCAAAATAAAAAAAACACAAGTGATACACACAGTAAGTAACAAACAACAACATAATTAAATCGCCACAGAAGAACCGCCTTTGAACAGTCAGTGGAAAGATTTCCACTGAGGGGCTTAAATCGATTTTACGTGGCCACAATCCTCGCCCTTACTTCCGTCGCGATTTAGACAAATAATTTGTTCAGTCCGCATGAAGGCCTCCTAACTCATCAGTGCAACATCTCCGTGAACACAAAAAATCAAAGAACCACAGAGGTGAGACAACGGTGAGGACTCGACAGCAAGAAACCACTGAAATGCTGGAGCAAAAGAAAACCAAAAGTTAGACTCCGATGGGCCCGACGAGAGACAGAGCATCAGGCACCAACCAACATTACCTTGAATTAGATCTCTCTAATTCTCAATAAGCCTTTACGTTGGAGCCGTCATAGAATCTGAGGCCGACCCACCGGCGTGCAATTAAAGAGGGAAGCAAAGTTGCCAACCGTGATTGGGTTAACTACCATGCATGCAGTCTGTCGTATAACATCCATGTTGTACCCAATCTTTTTATATCGAAGAGTGATTTTACGAAATTGGGTGCTGAAGCCATTGCGGTTACATATTTTTCTGAATTTATATACTAAGTCACCATAAAATTCGGGTTCCGATAGACCTTGTTGCAGAAGAGATTTAAGTCCAATATTGAATTTTGAAATTAAATCAGAATGGCGTCTATAAAAGTTTGAAAAGGCTTTGCGTAGTTTATGGTACCGATAACCCTGATTAAGGAGTTTAGCCGTTAATAATTGATTACGAGTGTTGAAGTCAGTTACATGACTACACACTCTAGCAAATCGAATTAATTGCGAAATATAAACGCCATAGGTTGACGCACGAGAAACATCACCATCCAAAAAAGGCAAATTTACAATCTCAAAATCAAAGTCATCGCGTTTGTCATAAATTTTGCACGAAACAAACCCATCTACAATAGATAGATGTAAATCCAAAAACGGGGCCTCGGTATCAGAAGAATTTGCTTTATTTAACTGAAGTTCTGGGGCATAAATCTGACTGATCAAACCATCAATATTTAATAAATCATCTAAATATCTAGAAGTGGAGCTAAAAGCTTCAATAATTTCAGATTGGTTATCAATGGAAAGCGACAACATGAAAAGTAGAAGTAAAACAAAGATCAGGAATTGATACAATTAACTTACTCCACCCATAAAAGACACCAAAGGGAAAGAAATACAAACATTAAGCGACCAGACCATAATGGAAACCTAAACAAAGGAAGGCCATAAGGACAGTTAGTTTCCCACAAAATGGCCATATGGCCATCCAAAATTAAAAGACACAAGCGATACACACAGTAAGTGTAAGTAACAAACAACAACATAAATAAATCGCCACAGAAGAGCCGCCTTGGAACTGTCAGTGGAAGATTTCCACTGGGGGGCTTAAATCGATTTTACGTGGCCACAATCCTCGCCCTTACTTCCGTCGCGATTTAGACAAATAATTTGTTCAGTCCACATGAAGGCCTCCTAACTCATCAGTGCAACATCTCATGAAGTCTCTTTCATAACAATACAAGAACAGATCAGCCACAAGAGGTGCGCAATTCGTACCCATCGGAATACCCACAATTTGTCTAAATAACTTAGTACCGAATCTAATATAAATATTGTCAAGTAGAAAGGTGAGGGCATCACACACTTTCTGACATGACCAAAGTGTATAATTCTTATGCTCTTTAGAAGTGCAAAATGCATTTCTGACATTACATGCAAGATAGAGAGAATCTTCTCTGTGAAAAGCCCTTTCAATTAAATCATTAAGCTTTCCTTTTAAAAGATCATGAGGAAGTGTAGTGTAAAGAGTGGAAAAAATCGTAAGTAGACAGACTTGAAGCACGAAAATGTCTGGATTTCAATTTATTTAAAACCTCATTCGAATTTTTTTTATAGACCAAAACAGATTTCTTCCTGATCTTTCAAAGACTTTATCACAATATTTAATCACATGCGTTTTAATAGCAGTAAGACAGGAAGTTAATAATTTAGAAAGTTCTGCGGTAGTGCAAGAGCTAGAATTTGCAATAAACCGTGCTTTGTAAGGTCTTTTATGAAGTTTTGGTAACCAGTATAGCGTAGGAAGCTTGTCTTGGCCTTCGGTAACACACACAGCAAACTTGGTGGCTGAATGACAAACATGTTTATCTACTATAGCTCTCTCTTCAGCTAAAGGCTGAAGTTCATAGGCCTTAGTACTACCAAGCTCCTGCTTAAGCGTGTTAACATAGTGGAGCCGTCACACAACGACGACGTTGTTAGCGACCTTGTCTGCAGGGGCCAAAGCAAACTTCTTATGAAATTCTTGAATACCTAGTTTGAGATGACGTAAAGACGTCTTGGGCTTAGAAGGTAATAAGTTAGTATTTTGAGAATAGAAAGAAATGCGTTTATTCACTAGTTTTAGTTTTAGGTTTTTAATTCTTTGGACCCCATTTTGATTCATATCAGTCTTTGAATCGACTGCCTTTTCGGAATTCGCAAAATTGCAGTATGTTTCATCTGGCTTTCTTTGCCGGATCATTACAGGGTCACTGATGAGACTTTATTAGCCGAAACAACGTAGTATGACCCATCTTCTTTCTTATGAATTTTTTCATTGCTCTTAAAGGAACTCATTTTTGAATTTTTATTAAAATGCTAATTTTCCAGTCCTTAAGGGCTTTATGCTCAACATACTCTCGCTTACACCATCGATTACCGAATTCATTCAAGGAAGCAGCGATTTCATCTCTACATTTACTGAAATCAATTTTAGAAGGAAACCGATATTTCGGTCCTTTAGAAATTATATTCCTTATTCTAGAATCAGGAATAATTTTCAAATTGCCAGTAATTACATGACCAGCAGCAGGATAGCAATACACTGAGTTTTTACAATCACATGAATCAGGAGTATTAGTATCAATATCAAGATCCGAAACAAGTTTATTGAAATTAAAAATGATAGATCTAACAGGTTTGTTATATTTATAGCAAATTATAGGAGTTTCAGTATTTTGAAAATAAACAGAACTGGAAGAAAGCACCGATCTCTCACGGAAGATACTGGGCAAATCTATAAAATCAATACCCTTATTAATGAAGGATATTTTGAAGAAATGGCGTTTATGATTAATTTCAGAATCAATGTAAGGACGGAGAGTATGCTGAGTATAGCCTCTAGTTAAGAGAGCCGCATCATATAACCGATGAGAACTATCGTAGAATTTATTCGCCTCGGTGTCCAGAAGACGTAAAACAGAAACGGGTAATGAACTTAAAAATGAAAGCATAGAGTGGCGTCCATGATTTAATAATATAATTGACAGTCACTTCAGTCTAGTATTGTTTCGTTTAAACGCACGTGATTTACGTTTAAAGTTACCATTTTTCCTTGTGCCGTGAGATCTAGTTCTGCGTTTTCGACATTCCAGGAGCGAGAAAATATCAAAGTCCGGCATTCTGGAAATATTACCCTCATGATAAATGTTGTCATTAAATCCCAGGCGAAAAGGGGTCTGTAAAAATTTAATCCATTTCAGTTCAGCCTCATGTCTTTTGATTATTTTGAATCTAGATGTAGAATTTGCATCGTAATAAAGTTTTTTCCACTGGTTGTATAACAATGTTATTTACAGAATGACCTGTACGTCAAAGTGACCGTACAAGAAAGTGTCAGTTTTCTTAGGCTTACTCATTCTACGATAATGCTCGTTCAATCTAGTTTTAAGCATGCGGTTAGTTTGACCAACGTACTGCATATTACAGTTTGCAGCACGTCATGTAATTAGATAAATTAAATCTTTAGACTGTCATGTCAAATCAGACATGTTAACTACAGAGAAGCGCCTACCGTTTACAGATGAAGTAACGGTAGACGCAGTGCATAAATGCGAACAACATCTGCACCTCTTGGCATTGCACTTAGAAATACTAGGATACATTCCAATTCTTTTCCACGGATTAGTATATTTTCGAAGGATGGGCGATTTGAGAGGAGATAGTCTTATACGAGGACTACTCCCAAAATCATTGGTATTGCCTGCTCCATTGAGATTAACTGAAGTTACAGAAGACAAATTTAAGGGTCTAACCAATACCGAAGGCAACATAGTATTAAAGTTCTTAATAGAATGGGGAATCCGTACAGAAGAAGCAGAGTGTAGCCTAAGGGGTGATATTGATATTTTAAATGTATTTGTGACACTCATGTGGGTTTAGAAGGTTTTGATACCGTCAAAACTAAAGCGATCTTCATACCGGTAATTATGTAAAACAGCATTTAAAATAACTGAAGATAATTCCTTCGAATAGAAGGAAGGTACAAAAAAAAGCCCACAAAACATTTCAGTCTACTTAAAGTACAGGGAAGTCAAACAAGCAGTTGTTATACAACGAGGAACGAACATCGGTTTAATAATGACCTTCAACAGGTATCTAAAGGATGTAAATTGATGGAACAGTGAAAAGCAATTGCATAAGCAATCCCTGAGGATTGGAAACATAAGAGCATTAAATGTATGTATTGGGAGACCTTTTACAACCGCCACACGGCACAAACAAAACAGCCCAGATATGCAAAGTAGAAGTAAAACAAAGATCAGGAATCGATACAATTAACTTACTCCACCCATCAAAGACACAAAAGGGAAAGAAACACAAACATTAAGCGACCAGACCATAATGGAAACCTAAACAAAGGAAGGCCATAAGGACAGTTACTTTCCCACAAAATGTCCATATGGCCACCCAAAATAAAAAGACACAAGTGATACACGAGTCGGCATCTAACCCACGGTGATCCTTCGCACAGACACGGCTGGGGTCAAGAAAGGGCTAGAACTCAACGTCAGGTCCGTTTTGTGTTGATTCAGTCTCGACGTCAACGGTTCCTGGACGCTACGCGTTTGAATAACAAGTTTAGGAATGAAACTGGAGTACGAATTTCTACACAAACTGTCAGAAACACGGTCCATGAGGTCGGACGTAATGAAAGGAGGCCTGCTGTACGTGTTTCGTTGACGAGACAGCACGTGCAAAACTTGTTGGACTCTGCCAGAACTCACGTCATGTGGACTATTCGTGACAAGACGCCAGTACAGTTTACTGATGAGTTCAGATTGCACGACCCGCAGAAAAAGCAACCGACTGAAGTCGGTTGATTTCTAAGAGTGCCCTAAAATCACCGTGTCAATCTGTCATTCGGTCATTCTGTCAGTCTGTCAGTCTGTCCGTCCGTAACCCGTTTGTGAAAATTGGTGATAGTGACTTAACCGCTTGGAATATTTAAACATTTTTTGGCATACTGATAGATATCAATGAGATCTAACCAATGGGCTAGCGAAATATTACATTCCATTTAGTATAGCCTCGCCGAGGCGAAAAATGTAAAATTTTCGAACTGCTTCTCCTCGGAAACCGTTTGGCCGATTGAAGTCAAATTTCATATGGAGCCTATATGGGATGGGGAAACCAAAATTTGCTCATTGGGTCCAGGTCACATGACCAAAATGGCCGCCAAGCCTTATATGGTCTGTCTGTTTGTCCGTCCGTAAACCGTTTGTGAAAATTGGTGATACTGACTTAACCGCTTGGAATATTTAAAAAAATTTTGGCATACTGTTAGATATCAATAAGATCTAACCATTGAACTTGGAAATATTACATTCCATTTAGTATAGCCTCGCCGAGGCGAAAAATGTGAAAATTTTCGAACTGCTTCTCCTCGGAAACCGTTGGGCCGATTGAAGTCAAATTTCATATGGAGCCTCTATGGGATAGGGGAAACCAAAATTTGCTCATGGGGTCCAGGTCACATGACCAAAATGGCCGCCAAGCCATATATGGTAAAAACCCTTCAAAAATAGTCTTCTCCAGAACCACTTGGCAGATTTCCACGAAACTTGATAAATAGCATCTGGGACGTAGGCCCATTATAAATTGCTAAAATGGTGACCCTGGGTTGACCATGACCTTCTTTGGGTCCGTCTGTTTGTCCGTCCGTAAACCGTTTGTGAAAATTTGTGATAGTGACTTAACCGCTTGGAATATTTAAACAAATTTTGGCGTACTGCTAGATTTGAATGAGATCTAACCAATGAACTTGCGAAGTATTACATTCCATTTAGTATAGCCTCGCCGTGGCGAAAAATGTGAAAAATTTTTTTTTGAACTGCTTCTCCTCGGAAACCGTTGGGCCGATTGAAATCAAATTTCATATGAAGCTTTATGGGATGGGGGAAACCAAAATTTGCTCATGGGGTCCAGGTCACATGACCAAAATGGCCGCCAAGCCATATATGGTCTGTCTGTCTGTCTGTCAGAAATATTACATTCCATTTAGTATAGCCTCGCCGAGGCGAAAAGTGTGAAAATTTTCGAACTGCTTCTCCTCGGAAACCGTTGGACCGATTGAAGTCAAATTTCATATGGAGCCTCTATGGGATGGGGGAAACCAAAATAGCCTCGCCGAGGCGAAAAATGTGAAATTTTCGAACTGCTTCTCCTCGGAAACCGTTGGACCGATTGAAGTCAAATTTCATATGGAACCTCTTTGGGATTTTGGAAACCAAAATTTGCTCATGGGGTCCAGGTCACATGACCAAAATGGCCGCCAAGCCATATATGGTAAAAGCCATATATGGTAAAAACCAGATTTCCCCGAAACTTAATAAATAGCTTCTGTGACGTAGGCCCATCATAAATTGCTAAAATGGTGACCCTGGGTTGACCTTGACCTTCTTTGTGCCTAGGTCAAACTTTGACACATATGCTTTTGTATTGGAAAAGTGAGAATGCATTTTATCCTGCAAATGATTCAGAATACAGTACTAAAGTATAAGATATATTTTTGCTCCTTACGATAAGGCGCATTTATTGGGGGAACCGTTTTATGTCCAAGTCACGTGACCAAAATGGCCGACATACCCATATGTGGTAACACTCATAAAGCTAAAAGCATCCGGCGGGTGGTGCACTTCACCTGAAGCACTGGTTCTGTCTAGACTTCACCGATAAACGTGAGTTTGTACGGCGAATGTCTAAAGAGCGACTCGATGACTTGAATGTGGCAGAACATGATCGCCATGGAAAGGGATCAGTCAAGGTTTGGGATGGGATAAGTGTGAGCGATAAAATGGACTTTTACGCAATTGAAAACGGAACGTTAACGGTAGTGAGATTCTTGATCAGTTTGTGAGACCATACGCCGGTGCTATCTGCCCGGACTTTATTCTGATGGACGATAATGCCCATCCCCACCGTGCCCACGTCACTTATGCCCATCAGGAACGTGAGACAATCGTTCGTATGTACTGGCCTGTTCGATCACCAGACTTAAATCCGATTGAGCACGCCTTGGACATGCTAGAGAGCGCTGTTTCAGCCCGACCAGTGCAGCCGATTACTTTACATGAGCTCAAAGATGCATTGGTTGATGAATTGAGGCTGTTTCCACAAAACCGGATACAGACTCTGATTCTCTTCGAATGCACAGGCGATGTCGTGCTGTAATTGATGCCCGTGGACGCCATACACGTTATTAGCCACGGTTGTCTAAACAAAATTTGAAAATTTGTCGTTGTATAAACAAAATTTGAAAATTTGTGAAAAATCAATTTTCCAAATCCTTTCGTGTTACGGCAAATTTTGTGGGTGCCAAGGCGGTTGTTGTTGTCACGCTTAAATGCAGTGCCAGTTGACAAAATTAATTAGTAGCCTTTGTGAAGGATATGTTTTCTAACATTATATATCTGATTTTGATTCAGCTGATTAATTTATCCATTTTTTTTTTTTTTTTTTTTTTTTGCATTAAAAAAGTGATCCCTATCAAACTTTGAGTAGTATAATATGGTAATGTGGCTGAAATACCACCGATGAACTAATTGTGTACAGTTTAGTATCGCTACCGCAGCACATGCAGAACTAGAAAGGGATGCGTCGGGGCATTGCAAACAAGAACGCGCGTTTTTTCTTCAGCGATGTATGATACAGTACACAACCGTGTATGTGACGGATCTTAATTTTGATACTTGCTAGGCTGAACTATCCAGCACTATTCAGAAGTTGGTCAAAATATTATAATGCCGAAATTTATATCAGCGTGTTTATGTGTTAATATATGTTAATAATGTCCGCCCCCGCTCATCGAGGCTTGGAAAAATAGATTGGACTACATGGTGCTTTCACGCAGAGCTTAGACTAACCACAAACGAGTACTGGTAAACAGCTTAGATGGATTAAACCTGCCAGGGCTAAA